>JAMQGT020009048.1:0-21936 GCA_024447675.2 Pterophyllum scalare | reverse complement strand
GAGCTGCACTACCTGAGCCACTTGTGTGGGTTGTAGAGTCTGTCTCATTCTACCACGAGTGTGAAAGCACCACCAACATTCAAAAGTGACCAAAACATCAGCCAGAAAGCATAGGTACTGAGAAGTGGTCTGTGGTCCCAACCTGCAGAACCACTCCTTTATTGAGTGTGTCTTGCTAATTGCCAATAATTTCCACCTGTTGTCTATTCCATTTGCACAACAGCATGTGAAATTGATTGTCAATCAGTGTTGCTTCCTAAGTGGACAGTTTGATTTCACAGAAGTTTGATTTACTTGGAGTTATATTGTGTTGTTTAAGTGTTCCCTTTATTTTTTTGAGCAGTGTATATGAAATTGGTTACAGACGTTGTGTACACCATCACGATCAAAGAACCTCAAGCGCACCACGGGTCGACACGTGCCGGGTGCGAGGGCCCGAGGGCCCGACTGTTACCGTTTGTGGCTTTAATCATTAAATTTCTTCCACTTGTCTCTTAGTTAGTTTATGGTTTACTATTTCATCTTTGTATTTCTCCATTTAGTTTATTCTTAGTCCTGGCCACTTTGACATTAAAACATTATGTCAAAGTGGCCATATTATGATTTTCTGTGTTCTTGTAATATTTTGGAGTTATGCTCAAACTTTTAGTGTCTTGTACTTTAGTTCTTGAGTTTCAGTTTTCCCTACCTTCCCCTTGTTTTCTGTGTCTTGTCTAGACTGTCTCTGTTTGGTATTACTTCCTGTTTCATTTTGTCAGTCTCTTGTAGTGTGTGCACTGTGTTCAGTTTTGCTTCCTTTGTGTCGTTAGTTAGATTCAGTTCACTTGTTCTCCCTAGCTGTGTCCTCTTTTCCTAATTGCCCATGTGTGTAGTTTAGCCCTGAGTTTTCCTCAGTTTCTTGTCACATTGTTCCTCATACATTGTGCTGTGTTTTGTTCCTGCTCCTAGCCTGACTCCTAGCTCCAGTTCAGTACTGTTTGAATCATCAGTCTCTTGGCCAGGTCATGTTTGTAAATGAGAACTGGTTCTCAAACATTTTACCTGGTAAAATAAAGCTTTTTAAAAATCAGCATTAAAGCTGTATTCACCCTCTGACTCCCAAGTCCTGCATGCTGAGTCTGAAAGTGGCCTGTTTTCACTGCACTATATGACACAGGAAGGATCATGATGCCATTAGTACAGTGAATTCGGGGTGGCAATGGTGCAGTGGGTAGGTGCTCACCTCACAACCGGAGGGGTCGCTGGTTCGAGTTCAAGTCCCTGTCTGAGTGTATGCTGTCATTGTGACCCTGGGCAAGACACTTAACCTACATTGCCAACCACATTCACTGCTGTGAATGTGTTTGGTGGTGGTGGTCGGAGGGGCCGTAGGGTGAGAATTGGCAGCCAAGCTTCTGTCAGACTGCCCCAGGGCAGCTGTGGCTACATTAGTAGCTTACCACCACCAAGTATGATTGAGGTGCATGGAATTGTAAAGCATCTTTGAATATTGTGAAAAGCACTATATAAGTCTAAGGCATTATTATTAAATTGGACTGTGGACAGCAACATGAGCCTTGTTTTTGATTTGTTTAAATTGTAGTAAACAGCTCTTATTTGTTGTGTACCATTAGATCTACTGAAAACTATCCTTAGATTACTTTGAAGAAGTCCTAAAAATCAAGGGCTTTGGCAAGTTTCCAAGAGTTCCAACACTTGGCTACTGGTCTGCTCTATATTCCCATCATGACAGTTTCTCCTGGTCTGAGCATGGGTGTGTGTATCATGACCTTTACATACAATAAAAATGTAAGTACAGGTATAGGCTAAAACACTCACAGCACAAAGAGCAACTCACTGTATTCAGACAGGGATAAGGGAATTATTCTTGTTATGAACCAGAAAATGCTGATGCAGCATCTAATTCTTCAGCAACCCCCCCACTCCTCACCTGATGCCTCTCCTGGCATGCCTGGTCTGCCAATGTTGGGCAGCAAATGGTCAATGTTGGGCACAGGCTCCATGCCCCGCTTATCCTGTGGGGCCTACACACACACACACACACACACACACACACACACACACAGACATAAAAGAAGTGAGGACTGTTTATCTGTTAATATACAGTCCTGCATTAATGGACTTGTTTCTTCATTTGACTGAAAAGAGCCCATACCTTCTCTTCTTTTTCAAGCTCTCCATCACTGAAGAACCAGTCATACTGTTGGAGAAAGGCAACAAGGGATACTTGAATCATATCTGTCAGACAGATTCCAAATTGTTCACATAAACATGGAGTCCTCCTCACACACAAAAAAGACTCATGGAGTTCCACAGGGTTCTGTGCTGGAACTGCCACTTATCACATTATACGTACTTCCCTTGGCAATTTTATTAGCAAGCAGTGCATACAGCTGCATTGTTATGCAGATGATAGGGTTATAGTGATAGCTATCTATGAAACCTCTATGAAACCTGATACCACAAATCAGTTAAATAAAACTAACCAACCCTCCTTCTTAGGCATGTTTTAAAGACTTAGAGATAATCTGTAATTTGTCACTTTTAGGTTCTAAAACACTATTTTATTCAATTCAATTCAATTGTATTTATATAGCACCAAATCCCAATCAACAGCCACCTCAAGGTGGTTTATATTGTAATTACAATAATAAAACACAATATTTGCAGAGAAAACCCAACAATCAAGACAACCCCCTATGAACAGCACTTGGCGACAATGGGAAGCAAAAACTCTCTTAACAGGAGGAAACCTCCAGCAGAACCAGAGTCAGGGAGGGGCAGTCATCTGGCTGGGGCTGAGGGGAGGGAGACAGGACAAAAGACATGCTGTGGAAGAGAGCCACAGATTAATAATGACTAATAATGACTTTTTAAGTAACTTCATATAACTTTAATATTATTTTTATTGTTTTTAATTGTAATTTTATTTTTGTGATTTATTTTTTGCATTGAAGAGGTTTAAATGTTCTTTAAAAAGAAAAACTGACTTAAAAAAGCATGCAAATGCACTATCGATGGAATAATCAATAGAAAACTTGATTACTAAAATAATAGATAGCTGCAGCCCTAAGAGTCACCCTCTCTACTTTTAAGATTACACTTAAAACTTTCCTTTTTAATATAGCTTATAGATAGGGCTGAACCATCCCTTAGTTATGCTGCTCTTGGCTCAGGCTGCTGGAGGACTTACCATGATGCACCAAGAACTTCCCTTTGTGTTTATGTGCCACTACTGTGTTATTAACTTTTGTCTTCTTTTTGTTGTAGTTTATATTATGTCTTCTGTGCTCTTTGTGGTCTCTTTGCACTGTACTCTCCTGTATTCTCTTTCCCCTTATCCTCCAACTAGTCACAGTAGATGCAGGGCTTTCAAATTATGCCAGCACCAGGCGCATTTTCCACCTACTCCACCACTCTGTGCCGTCTACTTTTTAATTTTCCAAAAAAAAAATTTTGCGCTGTCCACCATCTCCATTTCCACCACCATGTGGACGCACTGGGCAATATTAACATTCTTTCAATCTGAGCCATTCGATTGGTTCACGACTGCCATGTGACTATTCATGTTGTCTGCTGCCATCATGGCTTCTCATGCATGTCAGAGAAATAAGAGAAAATAGCAGCCGTCACAAGTGGCCGCCAGGCATGGGGACCAGATGATTAGGCTTAAGAAATGGTTCAAGCCCACATCCGAGGTTGAAAGTACAGGGGTTGGACAATGAAACTGAAACACCTGTCATTTTGGTGTGGGAGGTTTCATGGCTAAATTGGACCAGCCTGGTGGCCAATCTTCATTTATTGCACATTGCACCAGTAAGAGCAGAGTGTGAAGGTTCAATTAGCAGGGTAAGAGCACAGTTTTGCTCAAAATATTGCAATGCACACAACATTATGGGTGACATACCAGAGTTCAAAAGAGGACAAATTGTTGGTGCACGTCTTGCTGGCGCTTCTGTGACCAAGACAGCAAAACTGTGGACGCAAGAGGAAGCTGTCTGAAAGGGATGTTCGGGTGCTAACCCGGATTGTATCCAAAAAACATAAAACCGCGGGTGCCCAAATCACGGCAGAATTAAATGTGCACCTCAACTCTCCTGTTTCCACCAAAACTGTCCGTCGGGAGCTCCACAGGGTCAATTTACACGGCCAGGCTGCTATAGCCAAACCTTTGGTCACTTGTGCCAATGCCAAACGTCGGTTTCAATGGTGCAAGGAGCGCAAATCTTGGGCTGTGGACAATGTGAAACATGTATTGTTCTCTGATGAGTCCACCTTTACTGTTTTTCCCACATCCGGGAGAGTTACGGTGTGGAGAAGCCTCAAAGAAGCGTACCACCCAGACTGTTGCATGCCCAGAGTGAAGCATGGGGGTGGATCAGTGATGGTTTGGGCTGCCATATCATGGCATTCCCTTGGCCCAATACTTGTGCTAGATGGGCGCGTCACTGCCAAGGACTACCGAACCATTCTGGAGGACCATGTGCATCCAATGGTTCAAACATTGTATCCTGAAGGCGGTGCCGTGTATCAGGATGACAATGCACCAATACACACAGCAAGACTGGTGAAAGATTGGTTTGATGAACATGAAAGTGAAGTTCAACATCTCCCATGGCCTGCACAGTCACCAGATCTAAATATTATTGAGCCACTTTGGGGTGTTTTGGACATCATGACCTGGCCACTATCCTGCAAGAAGAATGGCTTAAAATCCCTCTGACCACTGTGCAGGACTTGTACATGTCATTCCCAAGACGAACTGGTGCTGTATTGGCTGCAAAAGGAGGCCCTACACCATACTAATACATTATTGTGGTCTAAAACCAGGTGTTTCAGTTTCATTGTCCAACCCCTGTAAGTAATCTAGGTAAACATGAACAATGTCAAGAAAAGAATTCTAATGATCAGATGAGAGAAAAGTCGCCGGCCTCACAGAATGCGATCTTCTGCATAATTTGATGATGAATTTAATAGCCGACCGTGCTGTTTATTCTGTTCTGTACTTTTTAAGATTAACTTTCAAAATTAGACATTACACATAAAAGCACACAGAACCATCGGGATCACTTTATGGCAGACAATCACCGGCAGCTGTTGAAAGCAACTAATAAAGTAACTTGTAATCTAACTTAGTTACTTCTAAAATTAAGTAATCAGTGAAGTAACTACGTTACTTTTTAAAGGAGTAATCAGTAATCGGACTAATTTTTCAAGGTAACTATACCATCACTGCATATAAGTAATGGTTTGTGAACACGTCAGCCGCGGCATTTCTTCCCTTCATAGTAGAAGTTTTTCATTTATAGTAACTTTGATATATTTATGGGAGTACTGAATGAAAGTCTTTAAAGAAGTAGTAAAATTTAGGGGATCGTACTCATAAAAGCGAACCAGATGGGAAAAGTGAAGAATCAATTTCAGGACAGAAAAATCCAATGTCCTAGGCGAAAGTGAACCCAGGGGAACCATGTATGATTATCTATAGCTTCCTTACCTTCCTTACCTTCCTAACCCTAACTCTAATGCCCACGGAGGACAGCAAAGGTCTCGGTCATAAGGTGCCTGCTAATTTGGCATGCCCCCCTGCTACTCCAAAACAATTTGAAAGCCCTGAGATGGTTTCCCCTTCCTGAGCGTGGTTCTGGTGGAGGTGTCTACCTGTTAAAAGGAATTCTTCCTCATTACAGTTCCCAAGGGTTTGCTCATAAAGGATTACTTGATTATTATCTCTTACAATATAAAGCACCTTCAAGCAGCTGTTTTTGTGAACTGGTGCTATATAAGTAAAATGAACTGACACAACCCCAAAGGGGATTGGTGTCTCTTGCTGGAATTAAACCAGCAACCTTTTGTTTCCAAGCAAATTTGTTAACCACTACACTACTGGAGGCCCAACTAAGTAAGTACTACTGCATGATGTTAAAAAATAAAACACAACTGGCTAGTTAAAATGGTGCAGCTGCAGGAAGCAGCTGGTGGTTCTTACATGCAGGATAAGGGTCTCCACTATTCTGTAGCGATCAGGCATGTGGGTGACCATGTCTGCCATATTGTCATCTGATGTCCTCACCAAAGTGGGTCCAAACACCAGGGCTAGGTTTCTTGGCTCCATCTGGAAATAATATCAAAACTCAATTCTTGTCCATAATTTGTGCAAATATTTCTCCCATAAGAGATGGGCCAAAGGTCATGGTTACCTTATTCCTCTCAGAGTGATCTGCCACCCTCTTAAGGTGGCCCAATAGAAACTTTAGGGTGTGATAATAGTGATCTGGGAGGTCATGGATCTAGAAAGAAGCAATGGGTGTAAGTATAAAGAGAGCTTGCTGTTAAAGTCTGAAGTATATTCACGTCTCTGTTCTCTCCCCTCTTTTACCAGTTTCTTCATTGTCTTCAGTCTGTCTTCACCATCTTCTATCCGGTTGGCATCAATGAAGTCATTGTATTTGTCTGTAGGTAGAGATAATGGATGACTAACAGCTACAAGTGAAATTCAAAAAGTCTGAATATTAAGTTGGTAGTTTACATATCCCATATCCCATTCAGTGAGTATGACATTTATGGAAGAAAAAGAAAAATCGCATAACACACTTAAAAATTCTTCAGCACCTCACAGATAAAAATTGTCTGGACTCACCATCGGTAAACAGAGGCTCAGGTAGTTTTCGGAAGAATGCCTTAAGTAGGCTACTGATTACGTTCAGGTCTTGCCATCTCTGTGAGGACAGGAAGTGGAAGCTTTAGGATTACAGTAATCTTCCTATCTAATCTATCAAAATGACACCTAGATTTATAAATCCATAAAATAATTTTATTACATAGAAAACTTCTGTTCAATCTGCCCTTTGCTCATTTATATTTATGTTTCTCATATGACAGAAAGACTTGGTACCATGAGCTTTTTTTTTTTTTTGCTTTATATATAGTTATGGCAAGGCATCCATACCTGCTTTTGTACATTTCAGTAAGGGGACCCTCTTTTTAACAGTAAAAAAATGTCCCGGAAGCCAGCCCACAACGCCACTACAGTGGAGCAGCCAGCAGACCGGTTTGTCCATGTTGCCATCATTAGATTGCTCCTCACCAGCCTCATTTTTGGCAAGAATGTGGGCTGAAGATGAGGAACCTACTGCTACTGTGCCTCCTGCTTCCTCTTGCAGGAGGAAGCGCGGTACTCAACGGCAAGGTGCGCAGCCCCAGCTGTCTGTGGAATAAGCTGTGAGCCCTGTGCAGTTTTTCTCAGTGTTTTCAGTGCATCTCGTGCAATCAGGACCATCTGCAACCCATGAGCCGCCTGATTCATATATCATTAAATAAGTCTAAGACATTATTATCATTATTATTATGAGCCATCTGAGTCATACTTCCTGTTTTATTTTGACAGTTTCGTGTTCCCTGTACATTGTGACCTGAGCCGTCAGTCTGTAGCGCCTCTTCAGCTACCTGAGCCCCTGCTGGGATCTTCGTCTGCATAACCAGAATCATCCAGGGCTGCAGCGCCGCCTTCGCCACAGTCTCCTCAGCCCTTAAAGCCTTCAGCAGCACCTTAATCCACGCCAGCTGTGCCTCTAGAGTTTTCAGCTGCTGCAGCCCCTTCACCAGATCCATCATCAAAGTCAGTCGCTGCAGAACCTTCTCCTCAGTCTTTGTTCTCACCCGAGTCTTTGTCCTCACCTGAGTTTTCGCCCTCAGAGGGTCCCGCTCAGTCTGAGCTTTGTTTGTGGCTAATAAAGGCTAAAGTTTAAGTTTACCCTCACCTATTGAGTCCTGCATTGGGGTCCTCTGCCTGCCTGCCACAGCAGTTACATGACAAAATCACTTAAATAGAACCTGTCTGACAGAGTGAAGGAGGTTAAAAGATCTCAAAAAGCAACATACTGTATCATACCATAATGTAAATAATAAGTTGCAAAGAAGCCAAGTAGCTAATATATATTCTCCTACTACCCACTAGACCAGGGGTGGGCAAACTTTTTGGCTCTGGGGCCACATTGACTTTTTGAAATTTGACAGATGGGCCAGGCCAGCACCAGAAGCATACATATCAAACAAACATGAAAAAGGCATTTCAGTGTTAATACTTACATTTACTTTTAATGGGAACAGTGTTGTTTTTGCCAGTGCATCGAAGCCTGGTGTTAGTTTTGTTGTAGCAATTCTCAGAATCCTCAACATCAGTCATAATTATGATTTGGTCAATTCTGTACCAATCTTTGGCAGGCCGGATTAAAAAGACCAACGGGCTGGGTGTGGTCCATGGGCCGTAGTTTGCCTACCCCTGCACTAGACCATTATTTCCCACTGCCCCAAATACCTTTCCCTGTACTGTAAATACCTTAGTATGGACATGCTTGGGGTTGGTTTCTGCTACTGTGTGATGCTGTAGGTATGTAACTGTCATGGTCCGGGGTCCTGTGGACCTTATTTACGGTTTTGCTTATTTTTGTCTGTCCTGTTCTGGGTTTCTTTTGTTTGTGGGGTTTTGGTTTGGTTTCTGGTTCCGTGTGTTCCCTGGTGTCAAGCCTGCATCTTGGTTCCCCCTTCTGTCTTCCTGTTTTATTTTGATAGTCATCTGGTCTCTGTCTGTTGTGTTCAGTTTTGTTTTCCCTGGTCTCGTCTTGGTAATCGGCGTCATCTGTGTTCCCACCTGTTTCCTCTTCCCTCATCAGTCCTCATGTGTATTTAAGTCCAGTGTTTTCTGTGCCTGTTGTCACGTCATCATCATTGTTTTCCTTCTGTGTGTGCGCGTGCCCGTGCACTGCCTGGATTTATGGTTTTGCCTATGTTCAAGTCAAGTGTTTTGGTTTCCCTGTCTGCACTTTTGCCACTGGTCCCGTCCAGTCCGGTCTTTTGTTTATGGTTTGAAAATAAAGTGGATTTTAAGTTAACCTTCGCCTGGTGTATCCTGCATTGGGGTCCTCCTTCCTGCCTGCCACACAGCCCATCCATGACAGTAACAAACTCAAAAGAATGGCAAAAACAATAACCTAACTTTAGCTCTTTTTAATATTTTGTCAAACCTCAGATTATAATTGTAACTAGTATGTCCTTTTAATCTGACTTGCCACAGTCTGACTTTGCTATTTCACTGTGTTAAAAACTTTAATTTACAGATTTCCAATAGTTTCATGTGTTTCAGATGTGAAATTTTACAACAAAGTTAACAATTAAAAAATTCAATATGACTCAAGATTATTTTGGGTAGTCTGCTAAGCAAAGCAGAGTCCTTTTCCAGACCTCTTCAGCAGTGTTCATGTCCATGCCTTTGTTGAGATGCTCCTGCAGGTTGGACACCATGGCGTTGTTGCCCGGTACACGGTATATACCAGTATACTCCAGACCTGTTGCCTCCACAACACCACAGCACATCTCCACTATTAGTGGGACAAACTGAAAAGAGAAAGCAAGGGATAGAAAATGTTCACTGGGGATATTTATCTTGAACACCTTCATTATCATATTCAATCATGCTCTGTCTGAAGATATACAGTTAATTAATGTAGAGTACCAGTCAAAAGTTTGTATACGTGTCCAAACCTTTGACTGATACTGTACATTAACTAAAATATCACTTATTTCCAGAAGAGGTGCTTTAGAGACTGTTGTCTAATTGTCTGTACCAATGATCTTCCTGGGAAAAATGACTTCCCATCTTGGAGAATAAGATGGACAGGCTTAGTGAGCTGATTAAGACCCAGAAAGAGTACCATGAGTTATATTTCATAGCAATGTGGCATCGCTCACTCCTCCCTGACCACATGTGATTGTACCTGGTTTCAGGACTTTTCAGACAAACAGGGGTGCAAATCTGAGTGGTAAGATGGAATGTGGAGGGACTGCACTCTTTGTAAATAAAAGGAGGTATAATCTTGAACATCTTGCTGAAAAGGGTTTGGCAAACCTCGGCGTGGTGTGCAATACATGCTTAAAAAAATCTGAGGAAACTAAACACGTGGAAGACAAAAGAAGGGCTACAAAATCATAGATTAACAGTATCTAAAAGTATTTGAGTGTCCTTGAGAAATAGGAAAGAAATAGGGGAAAAAATCCAGCAAAGACTCCCACAGGTCCTGAGAGAAGCATCTGGCCATTTAGTTGATCAATCTAATGTTTTCAGAAGCTTCATTCATAAATGTTCTCAGTGAAAGAGTGGCTGTCAAGAAGCCATTCTTAAGGAAGGAAAAAGGCTAAGGTATGCCAAAGTACAGAACTAGAATGGACATCAGTGGCAACAGGTCTTATGGAGTGATTAATCCAGATTTTAAAATTTAGTATAAATCGCCATCAGTATGTACATGTGCAGAGGAGGTCAGCAGAGAGGTGAGTGAGTGAGTGTCTACAAACATCTGTAAAACACAGGGGAGGCTCTGTCATAGTTGGAGTTGCATTTCAGCCAGCAGTGTTGGGATCTTATCAAAATTGATGGATTTATGAACACAGAAGAAGAATTAGATCTTGATACACAATGCCAGTACCATCTGGAAAGTATCTGATTAGAAAACTTCATTTTCTTAATATCAGCTTGACAATGATCCCAAATACACTGCCAATGCAGTTAAAATCATACCTGGATAGAAAAACATAGAATGGAACATTACAAATCATGGACTGACCTTCACAAAGCCCAGACCTCAATGTTATTGAAGAAATCTTGACAGAGAACAGAACAAAAGGCAGCCAATATCCAAACAAGAGATATGGAATGTCCTTCAAGAAGTCTGAACAACTATTCCTGAAGATTATTTAAATAAACTGCATAAAAGTTTGTCTAAGGGTATATCCCAATTCAAGGGCTTGTATACTTCATAGTCGGCCGTGGCCTACAAAGACGTGAATGCTGGAAGTGAGCAGCTGTTAAATGCAACGACCTAACCTTCATATTTGTGTCACCAGCTATTCCCGCTCTTACGTACATCAGCATAGCTCCTGTTGCATAGCAACCGTGACAGCATGAAGCAAAGCTGTGAAAGAGAAGCTATTAAAATGGAGCCCAAACTTTTGTTTGATTGTTCTTTTGTTTATTTAGTGTGAGCTTTAATTCAAAATCATTAGTTAAAACAAGTATAACACATTTCTATATCAAGGAATAAAAATGAGTAAATGATTCATTTCAAAATATACTGGCAACTCTCTAGTAAGAGATTAAAGTTAAGTAAAACTATTCAGTTTTATGAAGCTTAACTTTAATCTCAGCCAGACCAATTTGCTCAGGAACAATTGAAACACTGAAATAAACTTCTGCTGTTAGGTATTATGTAAGCGAATTATATCTGTGTTCAACTTTCACTCAGTGGCAAAAGTTAGCGAGGGGTTTTGAAAACGATGTGCCATGACCGCCTGATCAGCTGACAGCTGGCGAGACGAGCTGGCTGTTAGACCAGTGTGAACTTGCATCTGAGAAAACATTGGAGCACGTTTGCAATTAAGGAATAACTTGATAAATCAAGCTGTCCTCTGCCATTGCCACATTTGTTTGAAATTTTCCAGCAATGGCTTCAGCCAACAATGAATCTTTGGATAGGGTAGACCACAAAAGATACACCAGATGTGTCCTTCAAATCTGGGGAAAAAAAATCACTGCACCTATTTCTCAATTCCCTAGTAGAATATAAAGAAATGAGGGGCGACTCAAGATTTTTATCCAGTATTGTACTTTGTCCTGCCATATTGTTTTTACCCTTCAGCCTACAAAGGCCGATGGGGTATTGTTGTCACACTGCTGGGTGGGCAGGTGGTCAAATTTCAACGTTGTGAATGTGATCATTCAAGAACAATGTGACCTAGGATGTTCACCATAGATGCATCTATGAATGAGTTTGAATCTTGGCGACCTTGACCTCAAGGTAAGGTCAGAGATGAAGTTTTCTGAAAATCTTGTGAACGTGAAAACTTGAGAACAATGCGACCTAGGATGTTCAAATTCACACTATAGATGGGTCTACTAAAAATCTTGGATGAGTTTGAATCTTGGCAACCTTGATCTCAAGGTAAAGGTCAAGGTCAGAGGTCAAGCTTTCTGAAAATCTTGTGAATGCAATAACTGGAGAAAGATGCCAAGTAGGATTTTCAAATGGATGCCATAGATGCATCTACTAAAAATCTCTGATGACTTAGTTCTTGGCATAATAATGCCAATCACATAAAGTGACAGTATTCTCACTGGTTTATATTTATTATGGTTTTAGCACTTCTTATTCCTGGTCTGTACATAGCCATTTGCTTTTGAATCAATATGATGAATAAAGTCACTAAGGCTCATATGCACCCCACTAAGATATACTGAAACCTGGTAATTATGTGTTCCAGAACTTGTATTTCCAGGGTATTTGTACCACCTAAAGATTCTACCTCCAAGAGGCTGAGGAGTAGCACAGGCGGCTGAGAGAATTTTTAAACTTATTGAGCTGTTCTGCTTTATTTAAGGTATGTTGTTATAGGTTGTGTTAAATACTTTGGTCATTCTGTGAATAAGGAATTTCTATGGAATTACCCTTTCCATCAAACACTAACACATAGTTTTAGAGATTTAGAAATTACTTACAGCTAATCTTAGAAAAACCATCACTTTTATGGATTCCTCAGTCACACCCTCTTTATGATGACCTTTGCCAAAAGGTCATGTTTTTATTGCTGTTTGATTCTGTTTGGCCTTTATCTGGATTCTATAAAAGCTACCAGAAAAATGTTACAAAGAGTGTGTTACCATTAATATCAGCTCATAAGTATTATTAGCTGATATTACTGGGTTCTGTCTGTGTACTCTGCATTTTGCCCTGTGCCAGCTGGAAAAATAAAGTTAAACAAATAAAAGTACTGTATGGATGTGTGCAAATGGGGGAATGAGACTTGTAGTAGAAAAAATTTTGAGTGCTCAAATCTTTGTTTTACCCTATATCTTGTTTGCAAACCAATTTTATGTAAACTAACCCTGGGTTTTTTCTTTCTTCTTGTTATAACTAATCATAGGAACCACAAAGCTTAATAATGAAAAGCCAGATTTACAACAGACCCAAGACAAGGGTGAGATGTGTCCACTTCATAGAAAATAATAGCTGCAACCACAAGGTAAATACAAAAATTACTAAATTTAAAGTTCTAATATACTTGTTAAATTTCACTGTGTAATCATTTAATTCTGCTTCTACTTTGTCTAACTTACTTTATGGTTGACAGCAGGCTGACAGTCCTCAAGACGCACACCAAAAGCCTTTGGACTGCCTGTCTTCTTGGCCTTCTTCATGATACTGATGCCCCACAGTGCCTTGTTGTCATCTAAGTCATATACATATGGACACATAATTAATTTTAGCAAATTTGCTGCTTTGATTTGCTGTATATTAAAGAACACAAACCAGAGTCATGTTTAGACCCACCAGATCTGGAAGCTCGGTTCACTGAAATGTTGTCAGTTTTAGCCAGAAGGAAAGGTGGCATCATACGGTGGGCTCTGGGAGAAGAATCTGGTTTGGTACCTGTCAGACTACACAAAGAAGCAACAAAATTAGGCCATTTTCAATTCCATCTTGCTAATTTAGCATGTGTCTAAAATGCAACCTAATAATAACCTGTACCCCAAAGTCGATGTAACAAACTTAACGGAAATTGTTAGTATCTGGTTTCAAAATAGTTCAGTAAATAAAAAGGTGGTATGTGTCTTTTGATATATTCCAAAACTTCCTCATGATGATTTCAGTTTTATGTGAAACTGCCTTGTTATGCTTAGTTTTGGAAAATTGCAGTTTAAGATATGATTTCTGACAGGCTTCAAGCCAAGGGCTACAGTGACTCCTAATCACACAAAGAGTAAGGGACAAAGTTTTTGCTAAGTATAATTTTCCATCCTGACCTGTGTTTCCTGTAGTCATTCAGTTTCTTGTTGATGAGCACTTGTCTTGAGAAACCAATCTCCTTCAAGGAATGGAAAGCACAAATTAGTTTTGTATATATGTTTGTGTATCTAGTACAAACTAACTAAACATTATTCATACCTCATTATCTGTCTTGCTATTCTCCCTAATGACCTTGATCCAGGCCAGCATGTCATCTCTATCCTCGGCCTGCAGCAAGTACTCGCAGAAATCCTGCGTGGTCAACCTCAAGGTGTGTTTCCGTTTGGTTTCACTGTAGGCGATGTCAATCAAGCAGCAGTGGATGCTGATCTGAGAATGTTCAACCTGACTTGGTCCTGCCCCTGCCCCATGAAGCACTGCTTCTCGCTTGTCTTTGTAAAGGAAGAGTGAATGGGAGCGGAGAACGGAGAATGCTCGTTTCCAAGGTCGCATGCCACCACCGACTTTCTACCACAAGGAAAGATGAAGACAAGACATAAACTTAAAAACAGTAGAGTTTAGCATCTATAAGTACCTGGTGGCATACGAGTTCTTTAAAATATGACTCCAAACTGATGTGCCAGAGCTGGTTTGGCAATATAAGGATGACGTATACAGTGTCATGCAGACTGTTTTGTTTTAATGCATATGTAGTATCATAAAAGATCAAATTAGGATGCACCATTCAACAAGACGCACTCTGAGAGCGTAAACCTCTGCCAAAGGAGTTCACTCTCTGGGCAGTATTTACTTTTAAGGCAATAATGTTGTAATTTGTATTAATTCAGTTTTCTTTGTGCTTTTTAAGAAGTTTTAAGTGCAGTACAAACAAGTGTTGTCATGGTTTGCTGTGTAGTGGGTGAGAGATGGACCTAAAATGCAGAGCCCTAGACAGAACTTAGTTTGCTTTAGCTTTATTACTGGAACATAAAAGCAGAACTGGAATGAAGCCAGCAGCACAAAAAAAAACAACAAAACAAAACAAAAAAAACCTCACATGAACTGACTGACATAGACTCTTGTCATAGACAAACTTTATTGTCATTCAAAATTGCACCATACAGTGCGCATAAGAACGAGATTTTGTTGCTATAGGCTCGGAATAAATTTGGAGAGACTGCAGCAGTGATTTACAAATAAGACTACAAGAAAAAATAAAAATAAAGAGAAAATAATAATAATATAATAATAAAAAATAAGCACACACACACATATATATATATAAAAAATAAAATAAATCCCAGCTAGCCCCTAAGCGTGGTCTATTTTGCCCTCCAAGCTTGGGTCCTCTTCCAGACTCCTGGGAGCTTGAGGGTCCTGCGCATTATCTTAGCTGTTCTCTTCTGGACAGAGATCTCGGATGTCATTCCAGGAATCTGCTGGAGCCACTCTCCCAGTTTTGGGGTCACTGCCCTGAGTGTTCCGATTACCACAGGGACTACTGTTACCTTCATCTTCCACAACCTTTCCAGCTCCTCTCTGAGCCCTTGGTATTTGTCAAGCTTCTCGTGTTCCTTCTTCTTGATGTTCCTGTCACTTGGTATTGCAACGTCTATCACTACGACCTTCTTCCTTTGTTTGTCCACCACTACGATGTTCGGTTGGTTAGCCATCACAAGTTTGTCTGTCTGTATCTGGAAGTCCCACAGGATCTTAGCTCTGTTGTTCTCAACCACCCTTTAGCATGTCCCATTTAACCCAGACTTCCAGGTCATACTCGGCACAGTTGTTCCTGTATACTATGCCGGCCACTTGGTTATGGCATTCCATGTATGCCCTGCCTGCTAGCATCTTGCACCCTGCTGTTATGTGCTGGACTGTCTCAGGGGCATCTCTGCACGGCCTGCACCAGGGGTCTTGCCTGGTGTGGGAGACCCCAGCCTCTATCGATCTTGTGCTCAGAGCTTGCTCTTGTGCTGCCATGATTAGTGCCTCTGTGCTGTCTGTCAGTCCAGCCTTGTCCAGCCATTGGTAGGATTTCTCTATGTCAGCCAGTTCTTCTATCTGCCAGTGGTACATGCCGTGCAGAGGCCTGTCCTTCCATGATGGTTCCTGTTCTTCCTCCTCTTCTTTCTCTGGTTTCTGCTGCCTGAGGAACTCGCTAAGATCCTTTGTGGCCATCTTCCTGATGTATTCATGGATCTTCGTTGTCTCATCTAGGACAGTGGTTCTGACACTCACTAGTCCTTGGCCACCTTCCTTCCGCTTAGCGTACAGTCTCAGGGTGCTGGATTTGGGGTGAAACCCTCCATGCATGGTAAGGAGATTTCTTGTCTTAGACATCAGTGGCTTCTATTTCCTCCTTTGGCCAGCTTATTATCCCAGCAGGGTATCTGACAACTGGCAGGGCGTGGGTGTTGATAGCCTGGATCTTGTTCTTCCCATTCAGCTGACTCTTCAGGACTTGCCTTACTCTCTGCAGGTACTTGGAGGTTGCAGCTTTCCTAGTGGCCTCTTCATGCTTCCCATTTGCTTGTGGGATTCCAAGGTACTTGTAGCTGTCCTCAATGTCTGCAATGTTGCCTTCTGGTAGTGTAATCCCCTCAGTTCTGACTACTTTTCCTCTCTTAGTTACCATCCAACTACATTTCTCCAGTCCGAATGACATTCCGATGTCATTGCTGTAGATCCTGGTGGTGTGGATCAGTGAATCGATATCTCGTTCACTCTTAGCATACAGCTTGATGTCATCCATGTACAGGAGGTGGCTGATGTTTGCTCCATTCCGTAGTCGGTGTCCGTAGCCAGTCTTATTGATGATCTGGCTGAGGGAATTCAGGCCTATGCAGAACAGCAGTGGGGACAGGGCATCTCCTTGGTAAATCCCACATTTGATGTTGACTTGTGCGATGGGCTTGGAGTTGGCCTCTAGTGTTGTTCTCCACATACCCATTGAGTTCTTGATGAAGGCTCTTAGGGTCCTGTTGATCTTATACAGTTCTAGGCATTCCAAGATCCATGTGTGCGGCATCAAGTCATAGGCTTTCTTGTAGTCAATCCAGGCGGTGCACAGGTTGGTCAGTCGGGTGTTACAGTCTCGAGTGACTGCTCTATTTACTAGTAGCTGGTGTTTTGCTCCCCTGGTCTCTCTTCCTATCCCTTTCTGGGCCTTGCTCATGTATTGTGCCACGTGCATACTTATCTTAGCTGCTGCTCCCTTCTGGGGGTCCTTGGCGATCAGGACCGTCCGGCCCTCAGTCAGCCATCCTGGGTGTGTCTTAGCCTCTAGCAGCTGATTCATTTGTCCTGCCAGGTGCTCATGGAGTGCAGTTAGCTTCTTCAGCCAGTAGGTGTGAATCATATCAGGGCCTGGTGCTGTCCAGCCCTTCATATGTGAGACTCTTTCTTGGATGTCTGCCACTGTGAGGGTTACTGGAGCCTGTTCAGGGAGATCTGCTCTTAGATCCACTAGCCACTGAGCAATGGTGTTGTGTGATGCATCCTTCTCCTATATGCTCTTCCAGTATTGCTCCATCTCCAGCCTTGGCGGGGGTGCTGTTCTCATATTCTTCCCCTGCCACTGGGAGTATACCTTGGATGGTTCGGTGGAGAACTTCCGGTTTATTTTCCTGGCTTCTATCTCCCTTCTTCTATCTACCTCTGCAGGTGGTTAGCCAAGGCTGTGAGTTACAGTGTGTGTGTGTGTGTATATATATATATATATATATATATATATATATATACACACACACACGCGCGCACCCACACACACACACACACACACACACACACACACACACACACACACACACACACACACACACACATGTCCAAACACCTGCACATGCCGAGATATACCTATATACATAGTTTAAATATATATGTGGTGACTAACTGACCACATCAGGACCTGGACAAGAATTAGAAAAGACATATTGCATCACTGCATAGTCTTTTTTTTTTTTTTACCTTTCCCTTGTCTGTGAGGATCTGTTTGTAGTGCAGCCAGCCCTCCTTGTGAACATCACTGAAGGTGATGGTCCCTAGCTCAGAGGTGGAGTGGCGCTTGGATCGGGTTTCCTCTTGGGTTTGTAGACTCTCTAAAGACTGAAACACAATGTAGAGGTTTTATAGAACTCACAATGGACAGTGGTTATTGGGTTTCTGTAAAATCAATGAACTAGGTATAGAAAATACATATGGGAGTATTCAAGTCAAATATTTATAATTGACAATGACTCACCCCATCAGTGAAAAAGCTCTTGACCCTTCTTGGAAGTTTACTGGAGAGGAGAGGGCACACTAGTTACAGATACAGACAGTATTTTACTAATGCAATAAAACTAAAAAAAAATTTTCAAAAGTTTTTTTTTTTTAAAGGATTCAGGACGTTATGTAATAATTTTGAGAGAGCTTTGACCACTGTGTTAATTCTGAGTGTGCCACAGTTCAACACAAGCACAGATGAGCTTGAATACATCCTGAGTTCCTGAGGTGGAAAATGGCTGATATCTAGGACAACACAAAGCTATGGTATTTATGCGTCCAGGGTTTTTGACTTACGAGAAGATAGGGCCTTCTTCCCTGAAGGTGTTGAGACCCTCGTCACAGGACCTGGATCTCTCAGTGGTGATGGCCAGTAGGTAAGAGGAGCGGCGATTTTTAATACTGCCTGTAGATACACATGTTAAGTTAGAGAGGAAAAGAGGAGGAGACAGAAACAGAGATGACAAAAAAATAAGCAATGTTTGGCTGAGACATTTACATGAAACATAAAATGACCAGTTGTATAAAATAGTGAGTGAATGACATAACATTAGTCAGCTGGAAATATTAATGGGTTAAACACAGAATATGTAGTGTGCAGTAAAGGAATATATTTTTTTTATTTTGAATACATTTTAGCTTGCCATGCCAACAGAATCATTTGCTAAACCTCTGCTTTGGATGTGCCATATTTTTGAGATAGAACAGATAGAAGGTGTTACATAAATATAAGGATTCTTTAAAAAAAATTTAATCTTTAATTTATTTCGCAGGTGTTGGACATTTAAGTTTTTGTAAAAATCTCATCAATTTTTACTCAATTGTTGCTGGATGCATTTAAGAAAAATTTCAGACAAAAACCTTCAATAACAGATGGAACAAGAAGTACCCTGAGACTCCGCCAAGGCAGCTCCCGGCAGTATTTACTTTTAAGGAAAAAGTATTGTATTTTGTATATATTCATTTTGTTTTCTTACATTAAGAAGTTTCTAGTGCAGTAAAAACAAGTGCAAAGCTTTTGTTTTTTTGCCCTGTTAAATCCCATTTTCAACAGGACAAAAATTTATTTGACAGAATTTTGCTTGCCAGTCCAAGAAAACATTCACTGATCTGCAGATGGGAATTGGAGGAAATGCAGTTGATTGGATGGCACAGTCTCTTCCAAAAGGAACACATCTGTTCTTTGATAGGTATTTTACCTCCATCAAACTACTGGTCTTCTGGCAACAGGAACAATTATGAAAAACATAATCCCTGCATAGTGCAAGTCAAAGATGTCAGATGACAAGAAGTTACTACAACAAGGCAGAGGTGCATCTGAAATGGTTGTCCGAAAACCATCAGAGGTTGCAGTGACAAAGTGGCAGGACAATAAAGTGGTTCTGATGGCTTCAAGTGTCCATGGGATTGAACCCCAGGACATCTGCAGGAGATGGTCAGTTAAAGAGAGGTGCCATATTCTTGTGCCCAGACCTGCTGTTGTTACTGAGTATAACAAAAACATGGGTGGGGTAGACTTGTGTGACTGCATGATTAGCTTTTAGCCAATGTCAAGTCGCACTAAAAAATGGACCATTTGTACCATCATGCATTTTTTTGACCTGGCAGCCACAAACAGCTGGATTGAGTACAGGTCAGACCACCAGGTATCCAGGAAACCAGAGAGAAAGAAGCTGAAGTATTTTGATTTCAAGTTGCTTCTGGCTGAAGAACTGATTGCACAGGCACACTTGTCAGCAGCTTGACAAGGTGACCAGTGATGATGATGAGAGGAGCAATGAAGATGGAGATTACATTCCAACTACTAAGAGGAGGCATGTTGAACCCCCACCAATGTTCCCTCAAAGCTGTGCGCCTGCGCAATCGCGCACTGCTCGCACATTGTCAGCGCACAAGAAAATCTATGCAGCGCAAAAAATTGAATCCAACATAAGCCGTAAACTAATTAGACCAATAGAAACTCTTTCCGTACCAATTTTGTCATTAAACTCAGTGAGTGTCAGGTGTTCAGCCAGTGATACAATACGGTTCACTTCTACTACGCAGCCAATCATCGCATACTATTGTGTGTATATTCCTTGCCCATTCACCGTGGCACCGTGCAGGTTAGCTAGGTAAGAACAGTGTGGTGGAGTTAAGAGACGCAAATGCTCACCCATAATCATGGCTAAGCAAATGGCCAGTGGGACATCCACTCACCAAGCTAAAATAAAAAAGAAATGTGTTTCTTTTCAGATGGAATGGCTGTCGGCGTTTGTGCAAATAGAAGAACAAACTGTGAAACTAGGTGAGACCTTCTCTCTTTCCAGTGAGAAAGGTTTGCTCTGCAAAACATGCAGTGAAGCCAAAGTAGCAAGTGAGTTTTCAGAGGGAAAAATGTGGACTGAATGGAAGTTGGAGTAGCTTAAGCTTCACATTCAGCAGAAAAGTCATTTGAATGCTGTTGGAATTGTAAGAAGACTCAAGATGGGAATGGGGATTGGTACATTATTGCAGGAGAGCGCAAAAGACAGAGAAAAGGAACAAGCTGTCACACACAAAAAAAATCTGACCCTGGGCAAGTTAAAGATTTGTGCATATTCTAGTGACATTTATTAAGATTTTTTATTTATGGATATTATGAAATGCTACTACTATTACATAATTTATGGGTAGTAGAAATTCTAAAAAAAAAAACCCTGTAATTAAATATTTTACAAAGAGTTACAGGAATTTATACTGTATCACCAGCTACAGCACATGTTCCATTGTGCAAAATGTGAATGTTTTAATGTGAGCAAAAAGTTATGCCTGGAATATGCAATGTCTCATTTCTTCCAGAGCAGGACCCTCACATATAACATAATACACATCTCATCAATGACAAGATTTTGGTTTTGTTTTTATATCAAGCAAGACCCAATGTCCACTGTAAGAGACATTTAATAAAATCTAAATAAATAATATTCATGAAAGGAAAATTGTTGCAATATGTTTCTTTCAACTTAAATACTTAAATTATTTTTTAAAAAATCTAAATACCAAAACCTTTTTTCTTCTGGGTCTCAGGAGGTTAAATTTTTTTTCACCAATTTTTATTTATGTGGATTCATTTCCACTTTATTTAAATATATCTAAATTAAGCATTTTGGGGTCAACTTGAAAGAAAGGTAGATGTGAACTAAAGATGACATCAGAGCTCAAATGTGACATATTTGGATGCAAACTTTTCAACAGCAGCAGTTTGTTTTATGTGCGGTCTGCACACACACTGCATGTGCTGAGAGGCTGAGCTGTTAATCGAGACAGTTAGCTCAGGTGGAGGAAAAGGAAACGTTTTTTTTGGCATTCAAAGCAGCAGCACTTTTTCCTGTAACCACCATTAAAACCTTTTACTGGGAAAGCCCTTCACCATCTACATGATCAGCAAGCGTCAACATAAAAGTCAGAAAATCTGAGCTTAGGCTTTGCACTGCCAATTGTTTACGTCCCACAAACAATTTGAGGCCATAACATAATATTGGTTATAGAAACGATTGTTTTTGCAGCCTGAATGGGAGTCAGGACCATTCTTTTTTATTTTTCTTTCTTTTTTGTTTAGCTTTTGCAAGACATTCAGGTTGGCTGTTTTGACCCCTACAGTGATGACCCAAGGCTTGGCATCCAGAAGATCTCCGTAAATACAGTGGCTATCTGACTGTGGCTGGCACGGCTGGACAGGTGACTATTGATTTCATCAGCTGGTTTGATTTTATAACAGACCTACAGTGGGTACGAAAAGTATTCAGACCCCTTTACATTTTTCACTCTTTGTTTCATTGCAGCCATTTGCTAAAATCAAAAAGTTCATTTTATTTCTATTAATGTACACTCAGCACCCCATATTGACAGAAAGAAACAAAAATGTGGAAATTTTTTC
>JAMQGT020009047.1:0-13360 GCA_024447675.2 Pterophyllum scalare | reverse complement strand
AAAGTCTTTTAATCCACAGCTTCGAGTCCCCAATTAGAAGCTTCGTAAAAGCACATCAACGTAATTCTCTTACTAGAGTCCTCTAAGCACATGCTGAAGTAATGATGAGTGTTTCAGAAAATGTTTCATATCAGAATTTTATAATCTGTTTACATCGTGTTCATAATAGTTAAAGCTAAGCTGTTACGAGCTATGAGTAAGCTGGAAAGTGGAAATCTGAAACTGAAGCAGAGGACTGAAACGGTCAGTCTGATGGTGAACTTTGATTTTTTTTACTTTTTTTATGAATTCACCTTTTTTGTCTGGTGGGATGTGTTTGTCTCTTTACCCTCTGTTTGTTTTATGACAGAAAACAATAAATATGTTGTTGGGGGAAATTGTGCACACCAAAAATGCACCTGGATAAATTAAAAAATTATAATTTTTTAAAACCATTGTGTGTTTTATTGTGTTGAAGAGAAAAAACTGCCCTGAGTTTTAATGTATGAATCACTGAATGATGTTCTCCTGCTGGAAGCAGGCAACAGAAGATGGGATGGACTCGGTCAGTGTGGTCTTTTGCTGCTTCTAAGTTCAACGTGCTGTTCATTCAGAGACGCTCTTCTGAATACTTTGATTGTAACTCAGTTTTATTTATATAGCGCCAAATCAAACAGTCATCCCGAGCCACTTTATACTGCAAGGTAAAGACCCTACAATAATTACAGAGAAAACCCAACAGTCAAAATGACCCCCTTGGCGACAGCAGAAAGGAAAAAAACTCCCTTTTAACAGGAAGTGGCCGTCATCTGTCGTAAACGGGTGGGGCTGGGGGGGTTATCTGAGTTACTGTCGCCTCCCTATCAACTCAAAGCAGTGGGGCCATTCTCCTCTGACCTCTGACATCAGTGAGGTCTTTTCCCCTGGAGAACTGCTGCTCAGTGGACAGTTAAGCTTCTTCTGAACCCTACAGATGTCTGTGTGGGGAAAATCCCAGCAGATCAGCAGTGTCTGGAATACTCAGACCAGCCCGTCTGGCACCAACAACAATGGTCAAAGTCACGTAAATCACCTTTCTTCCTCATTCTGAGGCTCGGTTGAACTTCAGCAGGTCGTCTGCTGGCCTAAATGTACTGAGCTGCTGCCATGTGATTGGCTGATTAGATATTTCTGTTGCTGAGCAGATGAACAGGTGGCACTGAGTGTAGCAGCAGAAGCAATTCTAAAACTAATTTACTCAATAGAGTAAGGAGTAGGAATAAGTCTTGAAATCTTTATATTTACTGGGGTGATGAGTATGATGATTGTTGTGTATTTTTATTCAGTGTTAAAGAGAAACCGCTCATATAAAAGGACAGACAGCACAAAGCCATTTGAACTACCATTAAATACACATAACAGATCAAAACTCTGACAGAGTGGGAGGTATGTCACTAGGAGCATAAGGTGATTACAGTAAAATCTGCAGAAGAGAGATGATAGTAGAGGTGGCTCACCAATCTTTACACAGCCTTTGTCTGTCATCAGCAGATTAGACACCTTCAGGCTCCTAATAAAAAGATTAGAAGATGATGATTATGCAGCACACCTTCGCTCCCACCGTGCCTGCAGTCTTTCCTCTTGGGAGATTTGATCAGGCTTACTCGAGCTGAATGCCGAGCCAGTAAACAGCTTCAAGTCTTTCCCCTCGTACTATGAGCTAACTACCTGCTAAAAGAGGATTCTCGTTCACTCCAACTTCACGGAGCAGGCTCATCCTAGCAGTAGGATAACTATGACCTTTCACATGATTTTAGCTTCAATTCAGTTTGCCAAGTCTCCAAAAACTTGATACTGTAAGATCATAACCCTACGATATTAGAGAAAGAGAACAGCCATGATCCCCTGTGAGTGAGCACTTGGCAACAGCAGGGAGGAAAAACTCCCCTTAACAGGAAGAGACATCCAAAAATGAGGCACAGGGAGGGGCAGCCATCTGTCATGACCGTTTGAAGTAATGGTTCAACACAATTAGCAACTTTGTAATAGAGCTGCATGTGAGAATGAGCAATGTCTGGACCCCAGGAGTTCCCTAGCACAACATGCATGTGCAGACATCTGACTGTCTGCAAATGCATAATTTATCACAAAATTTCTCTTTTGTGTCCCAAAAAATAATTATAATTATGTCCTTGATGCATCCGCAACGGCAGCTCCAGCTGATTTTTTCTTTCTTCCTTTTTAAGATCTGCCAAATTTTGAGGTCACTTAAATTATCGTCCGTGTCATTCGGGGATAAACTTTCCCAGCTACAATAAAAAACTGATTTTTACCACCTATGTAACACTTTTGTACAGATTAGTGTGGAGTGACCCACACCTCAACACTGCTTGATTAAAAAAAAAAAACTATTACATGCATATTTGGGTTAATTAAATAATCTAGTTTGATGAATAACAAATTAATACATTAGCTGTTTTAATGGTTTGACACCAACCTGTGTATAATGAAGTTGTGGTGGAGATACTCCAAGCCTCTGAGCAGCTGAAGGACGATGCATTTAACCTGGCACACACACTGAAATAAAATTCAAAAGCAAAACATCAAATAATGGAACAGCTGAGTCCAAAGTAATCATGCTGTATACATCCACTGACGTCAAAGCTTTCATTAGTTTCATTCACTGCACTGGAAAAAAGCCTAGCTGTCAGCCTTCCTCAGATTGGACATTTATTTAGAGAGTTTAAAATGTAAAAGAACCCAACAGTTTGGGCATTAACATCTACTGCACATGACTATAGAGGTCATGTGAAAACTCTTATGATTAGTGGAAGTGAGAAGAGTGAAACATCCATTTATAAACTGAAGAATACATGCAGAGCACCACTGACTTCAGGTAGAAATGAACTTGTATAAACGTATAAGTTTGACTCACCTGCGCCTCCGAGAATGGCGTCTGCATGTTCTCCAGCAGACTGGCCAGGTCTTGTTCACAGTAACTCATCACCAGAAACAGGCTGAAAAAATCCACACACAGACTGACAAAGTAACACGGGCTGCTAAGGTCACCGCAATCAACGAACACGAGACAATTCATTATGGATAAAAGCCTGAGGGCTCCAACACTTCAGGGGCCATTTTCACCAGCAGAGCCTTAAGAGCCGTTGTAACTAGTAAGTTTAATACTTCAGCCAGCTGCATCAATCAATTCGTATGCGGCTCAAACCACAACACAGCATATGGATGAGACAGAGGCAAGCTAACAGCTAATGCTAGTTTAATATCATCATCATGCATAAGTCCCCGTACAATGTTTTAATGGATGAAGGTCATCAGTAAGTATAACCCTATACCCCCGCAACATGTCATAATCGGCTCAGTGTACTCCAAAAGTGCTGCCGTTCGTGGACAATTACCGTAATAACACCATAGTAATGCCCTATGTTGGTTGTGAAGTGCAGTTTCTCAGCTTTCAGAAACCGTCTGAGTTTTTCCGATAGGACAAACGGTCCCGTTATTACGGTAATTCAAATCCTTTGATCAGCCGCCTCAGGCTCGGTGTTAATCAGCTGTTCTTACAGGCTTGTAGGGGCAGGTGACGGTGCTTCAGCGGCCATCGCCCGGCAGTACAGGGCTCTAACATGTATGCTGTGTGTGCTTCAGATGGCTCTCATGTTGCATTCAACCGGTGCGTTGCGCCTCCAGTTCTTGCTGTCGGGTTTTAAAAATGGCACGCTGATTCTGGTGAAGGAGTCGCTCTCGTGACTCCGCTAGTGACGACGCTCCCTGGCCAATCAGTGGCATGCTGTTCTTCCACGTCACATTTTCAGATCACCTCGGATCGCATTGGAACTCCGAGCTGAGTGGGTACTAAAAAAGTACCTGATACCTGGTACTAATGGAAACACCTTCAAACCGAGCCAAGTCGAGTCGAGCCACGCTGAGTAGGTACTAATGAAAACGCGGCTTAGTATTACGTGAATCAGCATACTGCAGTATTTACTGTGCATGTGTGTGTGTGTGTGCAGTACCTCTCCAGCTGGGTGCCAACAACCACCTCTTTCAGCTCCACTATGTTGGGATGTCTCAGCCTCAGCAGCAGGGTGATCTCTCGGAGGCTGCTGATGGGGATCCCTGACAGACAAAAGAACAGGGCATGGATGTTTCCACTTGGGGCAAAGATTGGATTTGAATAATTATATCTACATATATGAATAAAGCACTCCATCGGAGACACGCATACAAAAAAAAAGCATGCCACAGTCTCACCATCTTTCTCTGTGTCCATTCGGACCTTCTTCAGCGCTACAATCTCATCTGACTTGGTATCACGGGCTCGGTCTGCAGAGAGAAAAGGAAATCGATTATGTATTGAGCATGTTTCATGTAAAACGTGTGTCAGTCCTCAGCATTTACTGTGCTGCCTGACTTACACACAATGCCGTACGTTCCTTTCCTATTGGGTTGAGTTTCTCAAACTCTCTGACACTTCTGCAGCTCCCAAACTGAAACGAGAAAAAGAAGATAAAGAGATGGCAACTCAGTGAACACGTCAGAGCCTGCAGGTTAGCTCACTCCAGGCCAGCAAGCTTCACATTTCTCAAAACAGAGTCGCCAATAACCAGATGCGGGTGTGTCGCCGAGTGGAGAAAAACAGTTAGAGACGTGAACAGGTTGGTGGTGTACCCGGGGCTTCTGTTTTGGACTATGCTTCCTCCTCAGCCAGCCTGCTTTCCCTGCTGCTCAGGATCTGCTGGGGGGGAGCTAACGGCGGCTCAGCTACCATGGTCTGTATTGACTACTGGGGCCTGGCTAGCTATAGGATTTTCCAGGGTGCGGAGCCGAGTCTCCAATTCAGAAAGCCTCGGTCTCCAGAGCTACCAACAGACTACATTTATTACAAATGCCATTACTGCTAAAGGAGGCCGAGGAGTAACTAAACATGTGACACTCAGAACAGGAAAGTGCAGGAGGGACAGGAGAGGAAGCCATGCTGCTAGTGAGTCGGCTAAGGGCTAAGTTACTAGCTGCGCTAAGCTAGCGAATTTCTCAATAACGAATAAAGTGAATAATGAGAATACTGGTGATTAAGCAAAGAGCGTGCTCTATATAAAGCAGGTGAAGATTACACTGAAATATGTAATTATCCAGATTAATCGAGGTATTAGGTTTAGGGGGCAATCACTTTTTCACACAGGGCCATGATGGTTTGGATTTTTTTTCACCTTTAATAATAAACACCTTCATTTACAAATTGCATTTTGTGTTTACTTGTGTTGTCCTTGACTATTGTTTAAATTGGTTTGATGTTCTGAAACACTTAAGTGTGACAAACATGCAAAAAAAACAGGAAATGAGGAAGGGGGCAAACACTTTTTCACACCACTGTACAGATTAACCAGCTAACAGACACCAAAACACCACTGTGCTCCGAAACAGGAACAGGAAGTGATTAAAATACCACAGTGAGAGCCAACCCCGCAGTGGGGTAGTATTTATCACGTAGAAAATAATTACATTTCTTGTGGTGGTTTTTAATAAATTAATAATTCATGTAATTATACTGGCACTGAAAAGGTTAAACTCCTTAAAATGATTGATTGCTTGGTATTTTTGAGTAGAAACAAAATAATTCTGTTGCTAATCTTTGACTTATCCAAGGCTTTATTCACCACCATCAATTTATTATTTGTTATATGAAAAATAATCAATTTAATGTTTTGGGTTTTTTTAAATGCAATCCTTCACATAAAACTGGCTTTTAAAAGGTTAAAATCCTGAGAATGATGGATTGTTTGGTATTTTTCAGTAGGTCTAAAGTTATTTCTTGAAAAGACCATAAAAAATTGATATATAATTTTATAGCAGTCTTTTGGTACGTGTACATTTTTGCCACAAAGGTGTCCAGAGGGTGCAAAATTTGAGGACATGAGGGTTTAAACACTAACAGAACTTCTATTACAAAAACATAAACCACTGGACAAAAGCCCCAGGACCACGACAATTACCCTGACAGAGCACTGATGGCTTACTTGTGGTTCCTAGAATACTTAAGAGTAGAATGGGAGGCAGAACCTTCAGCTTTCAGGCACCCTCTTCTGTTGAACCAGCTCCCAGTTTGGAGTGTTTCTTCTTCACTCACCTCTTTTCACTCTGTATATACACCACTCTGCATTTAATCACTGGTTATTAATCTGTGGCTGTCTTCTTGTTGTGATTTTGGTCTGTATACATAAAATTGAACTAAATTGAATTGTAGAGGTGGCCAAGTTAGAGGGAAATCTGGGCTTCTCTGCTTAACCTGCTGCCTCCATGACCCGAAACAGGATAAGTGTTAGAAAATGGATGTGTGGGTGTATGCATGGATTGATGGATAGAACTGAAACTGAAATCATGAAGAGAAATCAGCACTAAGAACAAACTAAGCAGAAAAATAATATGGTGAAAATCTAAGTTAAAAGCAAACTGAGAAACAACTGAAGATATTTAACAAAAACAAAACTTAATGACCAAAAAACAAAAAACACTTGGCAACAAATCCAGGACTACGACACAAGAACATTCTTCTTCAGGTCACTAGGACTGTGCACTTGAGTTAAATAATATACACAAAATCAAAGTCCATTTCTTTTGCAGCAAATATTTTAATAGCACTTTGGTATGTTGCATGCTCAGAGAGAATGGCAACAGGTAACAGTCAAATAACTCACTGTGTACATTAGACCAAACCAACCACTCAGTGTTCTGTGTTATGTTTCTACATTGACACTGACAGAAGTGACAAACTGCCCTCATCTGGTCTCATGAGAATGAGGTTTGTTTTCAGGAAATGGAGAGGCTGCAGCAGTTGTAGTTTGTGAGATGTCTGGTTTGAAGAAACCACGTGATGCATTATACTTCCTCTGACAGTTAGGCCTCAACTCTCTGCGTCACTTCTTTTGTGATCTGAGGGATACGGAGATGGCTGGTACGAGGTGAGTTCATATTAAATAATAATACTGGCAATTCTGTTGTCTCAATTGGCTTGTGTTTGATGCATGTCTGCAGGTCTACACACACCATTACTGAATGCAAAAGTTGTTTACCTTCTGTAGGCCTCCACTCACTGTTGGGTGAAATAAAAAAAGCTAAATAGATACTCCTAAATAAGCATATAGTTTTCATTTGTGTATAGAATCAACTCAAGAGTAGTTCATCAGTTTTTATCTTTAAGCTAAGAAAAACATAACAGTTTACAGTCTGTTGTTCAGATTATGAAGACATGATAAGACTTTATGCATGACTGACGGTCCAGCTTCCGTTGTTTGAAGGGTTTCATTTTGTTTCCGGTTAATAAGGCTTCTCTTCTCATCATGTTAGTTCACAAGATTTGATTATATTTTTAAATATGCTGTTTTTATGTTGTGGTTTTACATCACAGTTAGTTAATGAAAAAGCTCACGGCCATAGAACTGCAGACATGAGTGATATTTCAAATATCTGTACCGATCAGACTTTTTAAACATATAACGATCTCTTTAATCGTTTTACACACTTTCCAACCCACTAATCAGATACTTCAACACCATATTTAAATATAATTTTTCACACAGGGCATTCAGGGCTATAAAGTGTGTGTATATATATATATATATATATATATATATATATATATATATATGTATATATATATATACACATATATATATATATATATATATATATATATATATATATATATATATATATATATATATATATATATATATATATATATATGTGTGTGAAGTATTTATGAACCAGCTTCTTTCTGTGATACCACACTCTCCAGCTCTGCCCTTTTTTCTATCATTTGATTAACCACATATTTAAGCAGGAAGGACATGTCATGGTGGTGGTTATCAGCATGGTGCTTTGACATTTTGATGCCTCTTACCCTCTGATATATAACTATTTTTAATGCTTTCATGCACAACATGGATTTTTTTGCTAAATTATGACAAAAAGATGATTTTTTTACACTGAAATTGTTGAAGCAAGATTTAACCAAGGATTTCAAGAAATATGTTTTATTTTATTATGTTTACTTTAGTTAAAATAGTTGTAAAAAGTTGTTAACACACCCAACTGAAATATGGAGTCATGGGTCAACATTCAGTCAGAAGTATAATTTATTTTTATTTTACTTTTACACCAAAATCTGATTGTGCCCCAATTTACAACTTAAGGTCACTATTAACAACACACAAAATGTCATTATTAATCTTCCAAGGATTTCAGTTACTGCTAGTCCAAGCTGCAATCATTAATATAACTTAGAAACAAATTTTCTTTAACATCATTGTTTAGTTCTCTTCTTGCTGAGCATATGATAGGAAGGTTCCTAACTCAGTGAAGTGACCAGGATGTATCTGCATTACAGCCATAAGACCTGATTGAATTCTCCAAATACTGTGGAAATGAGTTTCAGTGCTCCCTGTGTTACCTCCTTTAACAGGGCAGTGGACATTTGTGGAAGGAGAGGAGAGAATGCTATCCCATAGTTCATAGCAATGGACCATCCAACAATTCATTTAAACTATTAAAGCTGACAAAGTGGCACACATCATATAATATTAATTAACATTGTGTTTTCCTTTTCCTGATATAAGTGACAGTTAAATACACCTTTTAACTCTGAAATTCATACTGCTGTTATAAAATCTGCACCTTGTCAAATTGTTGTCCCAAGTGAAGAATGTAGCCTTACATAAGTGTTCCAAATCCACATTAAAAGTGGCACTGACACCAAAACAACTCTGTGCTACTAGTCACTACTAAAACACAAAACAAGGTCCAACAACCAACCTCTACAATCTAGCCCACACCACTTAATCATTCCAAGCTCAAACATGGGACCCTCCCCCCACCCAAGCTAACTGCCTATTGCCAACTGCCAACTTAAGCTCCAACTGTGCTGTTGCTCACCTTGACAAGGAAGTGTACCAAAGACACAAGATCTTATCATGTTCTGGGCAAAAATAAAAACTTGAAACAAAACAACCAGGCCACGAGTGGACTGAGTTGTTTATGCCTACAAAGAAAGGTAATCTCAAAACACAAATCTCCCACCAATAACAGGCTAAATAACCTTACAGCAAGCCAACAATTCCAATCAAAGCTACTTATTATACCACACTATTGATAATTCTGATTAACACATTGTACACATCCCATACAAATAGGGAAAGAAAACCATTGAAATTATTAAAAAAAACAGCTGTGACTGTAAAGAACAGTGTCTTTCAGAAAATGCTATTTTTTCCTCTGTTTATATGCACAAGGCTGTTTCAGATGCTTAGTAATTCAATGCAACACACAATAAATCAATTTATAAAATAAATCATACTGCTATGTTTATTGTGATAACCACAGCTGTTTTTGGTCTCAGTCACCTTCAGTTTTTTGCCAGTCTTGCCCAGCCTCAGGAAAAAAAAAAAGCCTCAAAATTTGGATGTGTGGTTGACTTAAACTTTGTTCGAGTCAGTATCAAGTTTGTTCTACACACTATCAAACAAAGTTAGAAGCTGATATAGTGTTAGGCCTTATTTTGATTTAATTCAAATTAATTATTTGAATAAAATAAAAAAAACAGTGCATTTTCTTTCTTCATACACTAATTCTGACCAATTGCAACAGTCTTTTTCACATTTTTACATTGACCACTACCCTTTTAAATCTGAGCAAACACATTATCCTGTGCTAAGCAATATCTGCAGCATGAAGAAACTTCCCCTTACTTTATTTGCAACCTACAATGCTGTGGATGTCACATCTTGTAACATGGGCAAGATGTGTGACCTAGTCTGAGTCTGAAGTTTGGGCTACAGTGAACCTGCTTTCTCCTGGTGTTTATGAGATATTTACTCAAAATGCATTAGTGGGAACAAAAGGAGAAACAAACCCCAACTTATTTGTCATGACAGCTGTTAAAAAAAATAGGTTGCCTGCAATTAAGGGTTTCCTGTGTCTTCCTTGCTTTTTAAAATTATTTATTTTACAGTATGAATACTCCTGGTTGCGTGGTATGTCAGTAAGGGATCAATGTGTGTATGAAGTCCCTTGACACAACAAATCACATTTTCTGTAGAAAAAAAAAAAGAATAGATGGAGTTAGCACTTTCTGCCTGTTTTATTTCTCTCCTTGAAATCACGAGTGGGATAGGGTTAGGGTTATAATGAATTTACAGCTCAGTGTGCCACTCTCTCTGCTGATATAAGTCAATGGAGCTCACCCAGCACTCCGTTTCTTTGTCTCTTTCTCTCACCAATCAATGAGTCATTCTATTAAGCCAATACTTTGGATCTTGGTGTTTAAGTGAATGTATAGCCTAAATTAGTCTCCACAATCCATAGCAAAAATAATAATGAATTTTACATGCACATGTCTGCTTGTAATAAATGGACACAGTAGTATGAAAAAAAATTCATTCAGCAATTGCAAGGCCCAGCCCAAAGGACAGGTTCATAAAAAATGGTATTCCTGGCACCTTGTCTGCTTGGAAGCAGCAGGTAATCAACCTCTCAAAACTGGGGTAAAACGCACCAAAATCTTACTTCGCCATGGCAACTTGACATGGGTGTTTTGAACCAGACTTTGGAGCTGTGTTTTGAAACATGCACTTTGGAAGCTTGACACAGTGTCAAAACATCAATACTGAGCTTCCCTCCCTTCAACTTCATACTAACAACTAAGGATGTGCCCCCATTTTGTTACAAGTGATTTCCTCTGCTGTGGTGGTAGTTAATTGAGGAGGAGGAAAGAAGTTCCACTCTGCAGCTGCAAAATATAAGTAAATATGGTTTGTTTCATTTTATTTGCTACAGGGCAATATAGCAAGGTGCAGCAACTGCAGGGTGTGCTACTAATAGTGACATATATACAAAGACATATACAAAGAGGGAGAGCGATGAAGGACTATTAACCAAAATAATCCAGTGTAAGCTCAGGTTGTACTAATATTTCTTTCTGAAAACAGCAAGGCAGTTCAGTTCAATGAGAGAAGGCTGGAGGCGAATCAACATGTTTGTGATCATTACAAACTGTATGGAACAGCTGACCTGTATGATGAGAAAAATTTTAAATAAGCATCATTTATTATTAGAGCCCAAGCCCAGTATGAAGATCTTTACCTTACAATATAAAGTGGCTTGAGGCAACTGTTGTAATTTGGTGCTGTAGAAATAAAATTGAATTAAATATGATGATCACTTTAGGCCAGTTTCTCAACACTGTAGTTTCAGCATGGCAGACATACACAATGGCATTGTCAAAGGAATTTAGTTGGATTCTGAGCACACTGTTCTCTTGTCCTAAGTCCCGATCAGTTCTACTATCCACCTTTCCTTCACCTTATGCTTTTCATTGAAAAGAAGGAAAAGTGTTTAGGAAAGGAGCTAGGGAGTACTATTCAGCTACCCTGTCTTTTTAGTGCTGGTTTCCTTGCAGCTGGCTGGCAGATTGTGTAACTAAAGTGAAGCAATCAAATCTGCAAACAGGAACCCAAAGAGGAAAAAGTCAAGCAGCGCTCAACTTTTTTTTGGATGTGACTTCTGAATATTCACTGATTCAGTTTAAACAAACAATGGCTGCACAGAGGAAAAAAGGGACCCAAACACAGAATACTGATGCAGGTCAGAGGTCATCCTTGATCTGCTGATGTTGGTAACTCTGACTCAGTTTTTCAAAGTCACAGAGAATTATATTCTTTCCTGGCTTTGACAAAACGCCCTTCCATGCTCTAGTGGTCAGTGATTAGAAAATGCATCCTACAATGACTGAGTTTCTTCAATTCAATTCAATTTAATTTTATATATATAGCACCAAATCACAACAAACAGTCACCTCAAGGCACTTTGTATTGTGGGTAAAGACCCTACAATAGCACAGAGAAAACCCAACAGTCAAAACGACCCCCTATGAGCAAGCACTTGGCAACGGTGGGAAGGAAAAACTCCCTTTTAACAGGATGAAACCTCCAGCAGAACCAGGCTCAGGGAGGGGCAGTCATCTGCTGCGACCGGTTGGGGCGGAGGGGAGAGAGACAGGACAAAAGACATGCTGTGGAAGAGAGGCAGAGATTAATAATAATGATTAAATACAGAGTGAAGTATAAACAAGTAAATAACAAGAGTTTCTATTTTAGGGTTGTGATGAACTTCACCTTCACCTATTATTTGCACTAAAGGTGAAATATATTCAAATAAATACATACAGGAAAAACAAGACAGAGGGGGTCAGTGGACAGGTGAAGAGTAGATGAGAAGTCAGGGTAGATGTACTGGAGGTGTCATGTAACACTGTGGCATCCAGGTTAGAGGACCCCAATGCAGGACTCAAAAACAAGACTGAATTCAAAACTTCAGCTTTATTCAGCTTTAGGCAAAACAGAACTGGACAGGAGCCTGCAAAACAAAACACATGCGGAAACAAGAACTTGAACAGATGGAGCACACAGGAGGAGGGAAAGTACGACAAGGATGCCACAGAGAACAAAGGGAAATGCAGACTATATATATATATATATATATATATATATATATATATATATATATATATACATATATATATACATATATATATATATATATATATATATATATATATATATATATATATATATATATATATATATATATATATAAAATCAGGACAATCAAGGAAATGGGACTGATGAACAGAATCACACACTAACTAGACATAGGAAGCAAAACTGAATATCAAACCCACGATACAAGGGACTATAAAAGTAAAACGGGAAGTGACTAAACATGACCGACAGACACCAGGACTAAGACACATGGACTTGATATTGGAACACAAGATAAACAAAATACACGACAGACTAAACACAGAGACAAGACTAGGACTGAATACAAAAACATAAGAAAAACTGAAACTAAATGCAAATACTGACCAAAAACAGAACTCAGAAAACTAACTAAGAATAAAAATACAGAAGTATTACAAAAATCTTGGGTCCTAGACCCGGGGACCATAACAGGAGGGCTTGATTGGTGGATTGACAACAGGTGTAAAGGCTAACGGCAGATCAGGAGCTTCGGGCTCAAAGACACAAATGTCAAGATGACCAGAAATACAAAATGAAAAAACAAACACTAACATGCATTAATAATGGAGCCACACCAGTGATAGGCTTGATTTATTTTCCTGATTCTAGTATATATTTTATGTTTTTTTTATTTTATTATTATTACTTTATTTTCAAGCATAAATGTCATTTTAAACATTTGTTCAAAAAGTGAAAGATTGCAAAACAAAGGCTTTGGTGGGGGAATAAAAATGTATCTATAAGTATAACATGCACATACATGTAAATAAAGTACACTGCTCAAAAAAATAAAGGGAACACTTAAATAACAC
>JAMQGT020009045.1:0-39237 GCA_024447675.2 Pterophyllum scalare | reverse complement strand
TGTGTGTTTGGTTGAATTTTGGTGTTGAAGTATAAACAATGAGATGAATGATGGAAATAGAAAGCTAGGCCTATGGCACCACAGCATAACTAAGGGGTGGTTGGGTCATGTGATCCAGCCCTAACTATAAGCTTGAATAAAGGAAAGTTTTAAGTTTAATATTTGAAATGGGGGGTATGTGTGTCCTGAATCCAAGCTGGGGAGCTCATCACAGAGGGGCCCTGAAAAACTGAAGGCTCTGCCTCCCATTCTACTCTGAAGTATGCTGGAACCACAAGTATAACAAGCAGTATAATGAAGTGATCTATTGGGGTGGGGATGTGGGTCTGTGAGTCTGTTGTGAGATAAGATGGGGCCTGATTATTGGAGCCTTGCTGTGTAGGAGAGGGTTTGATATTTTAGATTTAACAGGGAGCCAATGACAATGGTACTGTTACTGTAGGCCTTTGGTTAAGTTTCATATATTAAGAACTAATATGTGCACTGAAAATAAAGCATTTCCCCAAAGAAATGCCTACAAGAGGACAGCCCAGCTATGAGGCAGCAGCATTAGGTTTTTTTTTTTACAGTATCTTCTCCCAATATAACACTGATCAAAATAAAAAGACAAAACAAAACACCCCTGAAAAGATCTAAAAATACAGCACTGCAGAAATGAGATGAGAGGTGGGGTTCTGTGGGAGTGTCAGCGTCACACCACCTTTATTAAAAACACAACAGCTTGTGTTTCAGACTCAGGACGGTTCAGGCTGGAATTGTTTGTTGCTCTGTCTGCAGGACTCACACAGACGTCTGTGTCTAAAGTGCAAGGCAGCAATACGTAACTGCAGCACAGACACTCACTTTAACTTCTCAGCAAGACACTCCTGAACTTAACCAAAGCTCTGCTTGCTTCTTCCTTCTACTCTTTCCTCTCCTTTGGTTCCTTTTTTCTTGATTTTCTGTCATGTCCTTACCTGTTTGCTTCATCTCCTCCTCTTCTCTGTTCTCTTTGCTCTGTAATTTAACCAGTTTTATGCCTCTCTTGTTTTATCTCTGTTGTTTACCTGTTTTTTTATTTCTTCTTCTCTCTTTCTGTCTCCTATCATTCCTGATATTTTGATCCTTTTCCTTTTCTTTCCACTCAGGTTGTTTCCTCTACTCTTATTGCCATTTCTCCCTTCTTTTGATCTTCCTGACTCCTCACAGTTCCCTTTCTTTTTCTTTTTGCCTCCCTTGTGTACTCTCTCTTCTTGTTGTCTTTGTATCCCTTTTTCTTTCTTCTTCGTTTCCTTGTTTCTCTCATTGTTTCCCCTCCTCTTTTTCTTTTTTTGTCTCCACTTTCATCGCCTGTCTCATTTCCTCTTCTCCTTGACTCCTGTTTTCTCTCATTTTTCTTTCTTCTTCTCCTCTTTTTCTGCTCTTGTTTCCTTTTTTTGTTTCCTCTCTTTGACTTGTGTCAACTTGTCTATTCTTGTGTTTCCTTTCCTTTCCTTTCTTCTGTCCTCTCTTTTCCTCATTCTTTCCTCTTTCTTTTTCTCTGTCTGCTTTTCTTCCTTAGCTCTTTTTTCTCTTTTCTTCCCCTTTCTAGCTTTGTATTTTCTTTCCCTATCTCTTCTTCTTTTTTGTTTCCTTTTTTAAATGTATGTCCTGTTTGTTTTTTTTCTCCTCCCATCTCTCCTCTTGTTTTGTTTCTTTGTTTCCTTTTTCTTGCTCTCTTTAGCTTCTTATTTCTTTGACATGTCCCACCTTGACTCCTTGTCTCCCCCACCTTGTTTCTTGAGATCTGGGCTCCTCTCCTCTTGTTTTTGATATTTCCTTTTCTACTTTTTTTCTTCTATTCTTTTTTCTCCTTTCTTTTCCTCTTATGTTTTTCCTCCCAATTCCTCTCTTGTCTTTCCTTTCCTGCTTTTACTTCTTGTTTGCTTACATCCTTGTTTCCTCACCCTTATTTCTACTGTCATATCCGCCCTTTTTCTCTTGTTTCATCTCCATGCTCTTTGTCCTCCTCTCCCTCTGGTAAAAAGGGGTTAAATGGGCATCTGGGACAAATGTAACCTTCAGGCTGTTCTCAGTTGTGTGTGTGTGTGTGAAAACATATGTAAAAGTTTTGTGTGTCTTTGTCAATCTCCTTGAGGAAAGTTACCACCTCAGTTGTTGTAAATTGCTGATGTAAAAAAAAAAATTAGTTAATGCTTAAGTTTTGTTGAGTCATTTGTGAAAAAGAGAACACAGCAGTAGCTGTGTCGCTCTGAAATGTTGGCTAACATACTTTTACTCCTTTGTAGACCATCAGAAACTGGAGCGAGAACCAGGATCTGCAGATTGCTCAAGCATCCCAACATTGGTGAGACTTTGTTTTTTAAATGTTGCCTCTTTGAAAACAAAGTTCAGTTTTACATCCTAACAACTGTTTTTTATACAACTAAATCACAACCACACATGTGCTTTGAAAGCAACATAACTGTAATTAGAAGGCAACTATAGCATAGTTTCTAGGAAACAAAGTTGTAAGGCTAGATTTGAAAATTTTACATAATTTGGTTCCTATCCACAATGCAAATAATTATTTTAGTCATTTCTTAAAGCTAAAATCAAAAGTATTTGGTTCTAACTTTTGATATTTAAGGATTTGACACTTTTTTTTAGATGTAGTACATCATAGTATGAATTATTTATTAGCTATTATCTATAAGTTTGAATGCTTAAAGTAATTAAAAAGAATACACTGTGTAAATACAGGGGTTGGACAATGAAACTGAAACACCTGTCATTTTAGTGTGGGAGGTTTCTTTGCTAAATTGGACCAGCCTGGTGGCCAATCTTCATTAATTGCACATTGCACCAGTAAGAGCAGAGTGTGAAGGTTCAATTAGCAGGGTAAGAGCACAGTTTTGCTCAAAATATTGCAATGCACACAACATTATGGGTGACATACCAGAGTTCAAGAGGACAAATTGTTGGTGCACGTCTTGCTGGCGCATCTGTGACCAAGACAGCAAGTCTTTGTGATGTATCAAGAGCCACGGTAATGTCAGCATACCACCAAGAAGGACAAACCACATCCAACAGGATTAACTGTGGAGGCAAGAGGAAGCTGTCTGAAAGGGATGTTCAGGTGCTAACCCGGATTGTATCAAAAAAACATAAAACCACAGCTGCCCAAATCACGGCAGAATTAAATGTGCACCTCAGCTCTCCTGTTTCCACCAAAACTGTCCGTCGGGAGCTCCACAGGGTCAATATACACGGCCAGGCTGCTATAGCTAAACCTTTGGTCACTCGTGTCAGTGCCAAACGTTGGTTTCAATGGTGCAAGGAGCGTTGAAGTTCAACATCTCCCATGGCCTGCACCGTCACCAGATCTAAATATTATTGAGCCACTTTGGGGTGTTTTGGAGGAGCGAGTCAGGAAACATTTTCCTCACCTGCATCATGTCGTGACCTGGCCACTATCCTGCAAGAAGAATGGCTTAAAATCCCTCTGACCACTGTGCAGGACTTGTATATGTCATTCCCAAGACGAATTGACGCTGTATTGGCCGCAAAAGGAGGCCCTACACCATACTAATAAATTACTGTGGTCTAAAACCAGGTGTTTCAGTTTCATTGTCCAACCCCTGTATGAGTGTGGAAAAAGTACTAACTTAAATACTTTGAGTTCCTGTAACATTTTCTTTTTTTTTTTGAGTTAGTAAATTCAACTGATTATTTTTGATGAACTGTTTTCCAGTTCAGTACAGAGAGCTCAGCGGAAAAATTTAACGTGATTTATTGAGAAACAGAATTCAATTAAGCTATTTGGCAGTTAGACTCAGATGACCCATCACAACAGAGCAGAATTCCAGAAGTGATAGGAGTTAGGACAGGACCTCCCGGAGTCTAGACGCTGGTGGTGGAGAAGATGAAGATGGAGGCTAAGTGACCAGGGAAAGATGGGGAGGAGGTGGGTTGAGAGACTGAAAAACAGTGACAGAAGAACGCTGAGATTTAAAATACACAGTGTGGAGATTAAGTCGCTCGCATTTATTAAGCTTCATTTGAAGTAAGCACTACTTAAGATTAGAATTTTACTCTTGTCATTTCTGTTGTAGAAATGTGAATATGTATCTGACAACATCATGTTAGTGGGTGTGGTGAGGCTTAATAGGAATGCATTAAAGTTACAGTGTGTAAAATACCACCACTAGATGTCAGTAGATTGCAGATCGCAGTTAACTGAATCCTGTTTTCTTACCCATCCCAATTCAAGTGCATCCGGTCTGGGCCACCGGAGTCTTTCATTTCTAGGTAGGCTGTCAGTCTACTGTTTACCTGAGCTGTATGCTGGATGAGAAGGATGCTCATCTATTTACTCTGGAGGATGCTGTAAAATTTTGTGATGCTCACTTCTGACTGATAACAGCAATACAGAGATGAGTTCCTGAGGATATTCTGAACTTTTCTGTCAGTAAGTTCTGCTGTTAGCCGACATTTGAGAAAGAGAAAGTGGATCTAACATTGTTGGACTAATACAATGTGAGAATGCAAGTGTAAGTGTTTATCAGAGGGACACTGGAGCCTAACATTAGCTGGCATGTTAGCTTAACACCCACTGTTGTTGTTTAGGTAGCTTGTTGTCAGCTGTCTGGAGAGTCGCATGTCTAATCTGCTGATATTAAGTAATTGTGACAATGTCGGGAATAAATAAGCATGTTTGTGCACGTTTGCACATGTGGGATCCCTGACAGTTCAGGAGATGAGGCTTGAGGTGAGGAGGACAACATTTTATTAAGATGCCAGATGTGTTGTCTCTCCTTATGTGCTTTTGTTTCTTTGGTGAAGGAGACCCTTTGTCACATGATAAAACATATGTATGATTCTTCATGTCAAAAGGTAGATATCCTTCACAACCACTGTAATTAAATATTTAAATATAGCGGGGTGGCTTCTATAAGGTAGAGCAGGTGTTCCAAAGGTAGAGCAGGTTATCTAGAAATTGGAAGGTTGGTGGTTCAGTGTCTGGCAGCTTCTAGTCTACATACCAAAGTATCCTTGGGCAAGATACTGTACTCCAAGTTCCTTGTGATGCGTTCATTGGCCTGTACAAATATTAAATTGTAAGCATTTAGATGTAGAAAAAAAAGTGCTTGTGTTAATAAGACATTGTATAAAATGGTTTGAGTGCTCGAGTAGAAAAGTGCTATATAAGAGCCAGTCCACTGTAATATGTATTCTTAATGGATTAATTCTAAGTTTATGAGAGTGTGGAAGTTTGTTGGAAAACATAATTATTCACTAATCTGTGTATATTTATGAGTGCAATATCCCTTTTTTCTATTAAATAACCTCAACACCTCTGACTGTACCTTTAGTGTGAGCCCTTTGCAGTAGCAAGCTTATAGAACTTGGCTCAAATATTGTATTATGCACACAAACAGCTAGGTTGTTCTGTGCTAATATTTATTGCTGCTTAGATTGCATTTAATTTATCTTCATGCTGCAAACTTGTGACCCTGAGTGAAGTGAGTTGCAGGGCTGATTATCACCAGAACAAATAGGAGAGTCAACAGTATAAAAATAAAGAGCTGCTTTATTTCAAGGTCTTTACATTGAAATTTTGCAAAACAAAAGTAATACAGGTCCTGCAGATGTTTCCAAAAATTAAACAGGCAAACAGTACAGAGTGAAGCTAAAATAAAAGGTCTATTTTTTAACTCACTGGTTTTAAGTTACATTAAACTAATCCTAAGATTTCTCTCCTAAAATACCAAAAAAATATATATATTTTTTTAGAATATTTGGCCTGAAAATATTTTACTTTTAAGTTCATCAGCTCAAGAGTTGACTATTCACCTTTTCAGGTTTATAGACTAGACAGAAGGTATAATTGATTATCTGAATAAAGATCACAAGCAGTTTATTTTAAATCCAGAAGTGATTTTTATACACGGGCTACACAGACCTTGCTTGTAAGTAGGATCAATCCAGTGGTGGTTTTTAATTAATACACAAAGACTTGGTTTAAGACTGGATTTTATAACTCACTTTCATCCCTTAATTAATAGCCTATCACTATATTCCAGTGAATCAATAAAGAAGCAGTGTTGTATGATCAGAATTACCCCATTTTTTCAAATAGTGGAGCCAGGGCCTTTATTTATTGAAACTGTAGGCTTGCAGTGTAGTAGAGGCAGGCTTTTATTTCTAATTCCCTGTGTTTGATAAGTATAATTGGCCCTTCAGGACAAATGGATGTAGCCTCCAGTTCTAAACAGGGAGTCCAAAATGGAAGTGCCTTAAATTTACACTCTAATGACCAGTAGAGGACAACTCGTCTGGCTGCAGAAATAAGTATGTTATGTAAGTTTATAAAAAAAAAAGGCCCAACTTCCCACTTGGTTTACGACTTCAGTAATGTTATCTCAATCAATACATTATGTTGATTTCGTAATTCACCTTGTAATTTACACATTTAAAGTAAAACAAACAATAAAGCAGGGTGTACTTTAGGGTGTGGTTGCCTCGTGACTGACAAGACACTGCCATATGGCTTTAACGTTATGCAGGAGAAGATACATAATTTGAAGATGAGCTTATACAATTCCTTTTCAAGATTGGGTCGTACCAAAAGACACTCTGAACCTGCTGCTGATTTTATTTTAGGCTAAATTAGCATCCTAATTCATATCATAATGAATGAACAATGCCCTTTGCTACCTAAGGTAACACCAGTGTTGCATGATCAGCTGTTTAGAATATGAAATATCACTTTTTATGGAAAAATATTCTTCAGTTAAAAAAGGCTAGACATGTAAAAACCAAAAGCAATATCTATTGTTTGTTCTTACTAGCATGTCTTAAATATATGATTTAATCTGATTTATAATAATGCCAAAACACCCTTAATAATGGAGGTGCATTATAGCAGACTGTATATGGAAAAATTCCTAAAACAGACCTAATTATTCTGATACCCCTCTTCCAGTTCGTCTCCATGACAGTATCTCTGAGGAAGGCTTCCACTATCTCCTCTTTGACCTGTGAGTTGCTTAATTCCTTTCTTGCTTCTCCCTCTTTTCCTCTTTCCTTCCTCTGCTTGCCTCTACTTCTCCTTATTCCCTTTTTTCCTCACTTCTCCTCTTTCTTCTCTTTCCTCTCCCATAGTGCTTCATGTTACACTCCCTTCCTTTAGTCCTCACTGCATCTGTCTCCTTAATGCTGCTGCTGCTGCTTTATGTTCTTTATTCCTTTATAGCCACATCTCTTCATCCCTTCTTCTCTTCTTCTTTTTCCTCTTCTTTCTTTATCCCCCTCCTTGCTTCCAAGGCAATTCCCCCCATTACATAACAGCACCCCCACCCCCTTCCTTGCGGCTCCCACTTCAGTGCACACACACACATACATTACACTCCCACACACAGGAGCCAGTCTCCATGGCAACACAGTCGGAGTGAATCCTGCAGCCGGGGTTTCCCCCTAATGAGGACATCCCCCTCCTGTGTGTGTGTGTGCATGTGTGATGCCTGAGTGAAGGATAAAAATGTATATAACTTTTCATTTTAACCTCCATTTTTGCATTTCATTTAGGGTGACAGGAGGGGAGCTGTTTGAGGATATTGTGGCTCGAGAGTACTACAGTGAAGCAGATGCAAGGTAAACCCCTGGTGAATTTCACTCTGACCCCTTTTTTCTTCATCTTTTGTCTTCTTCATCCTCTCGCTATGTCAGTCCTCCAGCCTCTGCTGTCCTCCAGCAGCAGCTTGTGTTCCTTTCATTAGCACACAGATAATTTTGACACTGTTTTTTCTTCTTTCTTTTTTTCTTATTTTTTGGCAGAGCAGGCTGTGGCTCTGACAGATAATACCTCTGTGCAGTTTTTTGTGCACTGAATTGCAAATCGAGGTTGAGGAGCTTTCTCCAGAGTCAGAATTTACAGACAGATTGAGACATACAAGAAAACAGCACAAAATGCACACATACCTATGCCATAACCCCCTCAGGAGGTAGACTTAAATCAATTTGACTGTGGAGGTGGTTTGTGGAGGCGAGAGAGAAGAGAAGAAGGGGACAGAAATGTTAAAGGGAGGATGGGAAGAGGTAGAAAGAGAGATGCAGTAAACTGATTTTTTTTTAAAGCTGTTTATTATCCTCCATAAATATCTTTACCTCTCAATCCTGGTCCCAACTATGGCTTTTTATCATCTCACCTGTTGTCCAATTCACAACCATGAATTGACTTTTTCACATTCTATTTTGGCAGTTATACTTCCAACATAAAGTAGTTGACTAAAATATGAAGTATCAGTCAATTACAGCATGAGAACCATCAGATTTCAAGTGGAAGTAGGGTTAGGTAGTGACAGCAAAACTGAAGTTTTCTATTGCACAAAACCAATATAATATTCTTTTATATGTGGCAATTCCTCATATTATAATTTAGTTCAAGTCAAAAACATAATGATCAATCAAAGCATGACGTGCACCATCAGAAAATAAAATATCTCATTGAACCTTTAGCGGAGCAGGGGTAGTATCCTCTAATGCTGCGTTTCCATTAGTATCTACTCAGTGCCGGTTGACTTGGCATGGTTTGTAGGCATTTCCATTAGGTCCTGGAACCAGGTACTTCTTTAGTACCAACTCAGCCAGGGTTCCAAGCAATCCAAGGCGATCCAAAACTGTAACGTCGAAGAACAACGTGCCACTGATTGGCCAGGGAGTGTCGTCACTAGTTGAGTGATGAGAGCAACTCCTTCACCAGAATCAACCGCACCATTTTTAAAACCCGGCAGCAAGAAAATGGAGGCACGCAAACCACTGGGAGGCTCGGTTGAATGCCCAGACCGACGGTTTGCAATGGTAGTTTTGCTACGAGAGTGCCATCTGAAATGCACACACAGCATACATAATTTAATACTTAACAATGATAACTGTCATCCATTAAAACATTTTACAGGGGACTTATGCATGATGACGATAGTAAACTGGCATTAGCTACCGTTAGCTTGCCTCTGTTTACTCATCCATTGTTGTGTTGTGTTTTGAATCACATGCAAATTACGTCAAAAGACTACTGCCTGCGTTGCTATATCGACTCTACCCACACTGATGTGGTACTCAATTGTAATGGAAACAAAACAAAAAAAAGATCGTGGAGAGTCAAGTCGACCTGCGCTGAGTAGGTACTAATTGAAATGCGGTGTAAGTGGGACATGAACCCACTACTCCTAGTGCAGGACCCAAGCTCAGATAAATAGGGAGGGTTGCATCAGGAAGGGCATTCAGTGTACTGAGATTTCCACAATGGATCGGGCTAACGGTGATCTCCGCTAGTACTTTTGGCTGACAGGGTGCTGGTGGAAACTGTACTACTATTGTCCAAAGATAAATGAAGAGGAGTGAGGGAAGGCATAATAGCACTGAGAAAGAAGGAAAGGCAGGACCATGGACATGAGAGTAGGGACTTTATATGTAAAGAATTTGACTGGTAAAGGGAGAGAGCTAGCTGATATGATGAAGAAAAGAAACATAGGTATATTGTGTGTGCAGGAGACCAGGTGGATGAGAAGCAAGGCCAGGAGCATTGGAGTTGGAACCAGACCGTTCTACCATGGTGTAGATAGGAAGAGAAATGGAGTAGGAGTAATCATGAAGGGACAGTGAATAGTGTTGTGGAGGTGAAGCGAATATCAGACAGGATCATGAGTTTGAAGCTGGAAATCAAAGGTATGATGCTGAATATTGTTAGTGTATGTATACTTCTAATACTTATGTTAATAATAGCATGTCTTTCTGCATCTTGTATTGTAGTATTGTGAGTAAACTGAATGTTATTATTAATCAAAATTGCAGCCCATCTTTGTCCTGAGTGATAATTGGTGAGGTGGTAATGCTGTGCATTTGTATCAGTTAAATTAGTTTCTTGCAATAAACATATATCTGCTCAGATTGTATTGAGGTGGTTGAAGAATTTAACATTTTTGGTCTTATTTTGAATTCCACATATGTTCCAGCTCACAAATTTAAAGATATCATGGCTAACTAGAAAGGTTCTATAGAGATGCAGTAATGATGAGTTTCCAAGGTGGGTGGCTGGCTATAGATGTGTAAATCAGGATGTGAGATGAGTGAGTGTGAATAAGTGTAGATGTGTGTGGGTAAACAAGAGGGTAGAGAGAAGGGAGGAGACACATAAGGGGCTTATAACTTGTAACAAAATAAACTACGTGACAAATGCACAGAGATTTATAGCATAGTCGCTAAGTAGACACTGTGGTGTCAATGTATATACTAATAGGTCATGACGTGTTGTACAAAATTGGTCTTAAAATTTTTGGCGACAGTGTCAGGTGTGACCTTGAGTTTTTTTGGGATTGGGTGAAGAGGGATTCAGGGATGCCAGAACACACTAGATTGACTCTCATAGAATGCACCTGTAGATCACGTATTGCTTGTTTAAACTGTATATTGTTCGTGGTGATGGTGGTTATTTCATCTATGAGACTTTTGACAGATTGGGCAAACCCAATGTGGGTTACCCACAGAATTCATTCTTGGCGGCCTAAAAGGGCAAAACTGCTAGGGGCACCACATAAACTAGCATTCTTGGCTATTGGAGATCTTTAAAAGAGGCCTGTATATGAGGATGCAGTGCTGGGGCTGGCAGGTTTTCCCTCGGCATACTTCTCCAGAATAATAAAAGACTAACAGCAGCTGTTAGGTTTCTGAAGAGTCCCTGATACCAAATCAGAAGAGGCAGAGATGTTGGGCTTGTGCCATCTTTAAACTCCCTGCCCACATCTTCAGCCCTTTCATCACTCTTGGGATGCTCTTCCATCGAAACATCTATGCACTTGAGGATAATCTCTTCCTGTTTGTCATTTTCTGTCAACTTCTTTTCATCTTTTGGGCTGGCACAGTCTTGAGTCTTTTTGTTAGAACTTCAACATCTTGTCTTCAGCATCTTCAGCTTGTTCAGTTTGCAGTTTTCCCAAAGAATCTTCTTGGCTCTGTGTGCACTGGGTGAAGGCCATGGTATCCAAAGAGGCATCAAGGTTATTGTACATGGCAGGTATGTCAACTTGTAGTCCTTTTCACCTCTTTCTGCTGTTCTGTCAGAACTCTCTTGTTCACCTCAGGAGGAATGAACACAAGTCAATGGATGCCTCTTCTTCCAAAATCTCTTTGTGGGGTGGCTTGGGAGAACCAAAGTCCAGCTTTGTAGAAACTGGTTTGGGGTTCTTCATGAAGTTCCTCTCCTTGAGCTCAGCAGCCTTTCCCAGTGGGGAGTCTCTATTCCCAACAGATGAAACAGGCATTCTGCTGAGCTTTGTCTCCAACTGGACATTCTCACTTGAATACTGTCCACTGGGAATATTTTGTGGAGCTTGGACCATGAAGAAAGCATTGACATCTGGGCCACCTGTGGTAGTGGTGTGCTGTGTAAGAGATGTTTAATGGGGAGAATCAAGGCAGAGTACATGGCACTGAAGTTGTGCTCTAGGTTCACTTCATTAGTCTGTGTGATGGTGTTAATGAGGGAGCTGAGTATTACACTCCACGTCCTCAACAGCTGCTCCTTGTCCTGTAGAGACCTGGCACTGTGCCGCTTCCTTAAATTCCACAGGGGAGGTGGGACTTGACAGGCCACAGCCAACCAATGTTTGAAGGAAGTGAAAAAAACTCTCATCCTTGATGTAGGCTGGAAGCACACGACTGTTGTAGAGGAGGAGGATGAGGAAGAGAGTGGGTCTTCAATTTATCACGTCCATCTTGCCCTCTTGATAAGATGCAGAACTGAGAACTCTGGGGAATTCCTTTCACTGTGGCTTCAAAAAGAACTAGGACTGTCTGCATGCAGAGCAAAGTTATCTATGAGACTCTTCATATGAGGCTATCTTCTTAAGATGACCTGCAGAAACCAAGCTCTTCCATGTGCAGCAGAGAGTTGATGAAGGGACCACTTCTGTGCAGCAACTTCCATTGCAGTTTCACAAATAATGGCCACAGCCTTAGAATGTTGGTTCCATTCTTTGACATGAAACATTTCTGCAGTTCTGAGATCAGTTTTGTGGACATCATTGGTTCAATGACAGCAGTCACCTCTGTCTGTTTTTCCAATAGAAGGGGCATACCTATCTCCATGGCTGCAGCGGCCCGCAGACTCACCTTGGATGCAGAGTGGACCACCTGGCTGGGCACCTGCTCCAGCATCTTGATGATGACATTCAAGACTTCATGCTCCATTACCACAGAGTCTATGTTCTCTCTTTTCCACAAACTCCAGAATTCCAAGTATGGATGCACTTTTTTAGAGACTACTTCTGCAGGAAAGCTCTGTTTGGAAATGACCCATAATGCTCTGGTGCAAATGTTCTCATCAGTTGATTTTACTGACGATATTTCTGCTACAAAGATTTCTGACACTCCACAGACAACATAACCCCAAGGCTTATGTTGGGTAGCTTGGCTCAGCTCAGCATTTGGATTGGTTATGTGAGCCAAAATGGCTTTACCCAAGCAAGAAAAGTGCTTTTCAATTGCAGGGAGGAGCTGAAGCCCCACCTCTCCACTGAGCTGATCGGCAATGGTGAGGTAGGCATCTGTCTGCTCAGACTGTCCAGCACTGCTGTCCTCTAGAGAGTCTAATTGTTGGGGTTTTCTCTGTATTATTGTATGGTTTCAACATTTTATACAATATATAGCGCCTTGAGGCAACTGTTGTGATTTGGCGCTGACATAAATGAAATTGAATTGAACTGAACTGTGCATACAGAATTCCTTTGTAAAATCCTAAGGCATTCATTCAGAGAAAGATGGTCTAGAGGTGTATAGGAAAATGAGCTTAAATGTGAGAATCCACTGGCATCATTACATGCCCACAGCATAATACACTTCTCAACAAAATTAAAGGGACGCTCTGAAAGCAGTCTCAATGGAAAAAAAAAATCATGCTGGATATCTATACTGATATGGACTGGGCAATGTGTTAGGAATGAAAAAATTCCACATTGTTTGATGGAAATGAAAAATGATAAGCCTACAGGGGGCTGAATTCAAAGACACTCCAAAAATCAAAGTGAAAAAATGATGCAGCAGGCCAGTCTATTTTGCTGAAATTTCATTGCAGCAACTCAAATTGGTACTACCTAGTTTGTATGGCCCCCACATGCTTGCATACATGCCTGTTGGGGCATCCTCCAAATGAGATGACAGGCGGTGTCCTGGGGGATTTCCTCCCAAATCTGGACTTGGGCATCTCTGAGCTCCTGGTAGCTTTGGATGCAAGGATGAGGGCCAGGCAGTGGTATCAATTCCTTCATCCTCCAGGAACTGCCTGCATACTCTATGGGTATGCCTCCAGAGACCATCACTGACTAGCTCTCCTAGAGTAACTGCCTGTCTTCTGGAGTCTCCTCTATGCCCTTGAGACAATGCTGGGAGACACACCAAACCTTCTGGCAATGGCACATATTGATTGATGTCCATCCTGGAGGAGTTGGACTACCTGAATTGGTTTACAGGTGGAGGCCACTGTAGAGTCCAGGTATTGTCTTACACTGCCAGTAGTGACACTAGCCAAATGCAAAACTAGTGAAAAAAACAGTCAGAAAAGATGAGGAGGGAAAAAAAATGTCAGTGACCTCCACCTGTAAAATCATTCCTATTTTGGTGGTTGTCTCATTGTTGTCCCTCTAGTGCACCTGCTGTTAATTTCATTAACACCAAAGCAACTGAAACTAATACAACCCCCTCTGCTACTTAACAGACCAGATCAATATCCTAGAGGTTTAATTGACTTGATGTTGTACTCTGATTAAAATGTGTTCCTTTAATTTCTTGAGCAGTGTATAATAAGGTTTATTCGGGCATTCCTGTCCATGAGTGTAACCAGTAGTTTGGACTTTGTTGTAAACTCTGCATTTACATTCATGAATATGTCTTTGATTGTAGACTGAATGGGTGAGTGTACCTACTACAAAAACTGCCTGCCAGTCAGTTATCCAATTACTTTTGAGCCTCTGCTAATGGGGGACTACGTATAAAAGTGGCTGTAATCCCTAAGCAGTTAGTGCAATATTTTTCTTAAACCCCCTGAATTAAAGTTCAAAGTCTAATCTTCACTCACATCTTGATTGTTTTTTTTAAAATCCTCTGTAGTGATATACAAAGTCAGAATTACAAAAGCTGTGTCATTGTCCAAATATTTATAGAGCTAACTGTTGTTACATTGAAGTCCAATAATAGCCCCAGGAGAAACATAAATTGTACGTGCAGGGACATTAATAAATAAAAGAACACCATTTCTGAGGGATGCAGAATTTGAGAAAATAAACAGACAAACAAAATATTCTGTATTTTCTAGTGTGTGTTCTTGCACCTTATATTTTCTGCACAGGCACTTGCAAGTTCCTGTTGTGTTCAATGTCGGGGATAATGCATTACAAAGTGTGCTGTAATGCTTTACTGTATGTCCACCTTTTTAGGATAGGAATTTGTTCTGATAAATTTGAAAAAAAGAATTTCTATTATTCTGTATAAATATCACTTAAAAATAGGTCCTAAAAGCAGATAAAAAAAAGAGCCCATTTAAACCAATTAAATGGAAACATTAGACTCATCATTTATTTATTGAATAAAATCGTACAATATTGCATTTTTGTGAGGGAAAAAAATATGTGAATCTTTAGGATTAGCACTTAATTTGAAGGTGATATTAGAATCAGGTGTGTTCAATATATTTGATGACAGTCAGATGTGTTTCTGCATTTATGTTTGAGGAAAATGAATCACGAATAAAGGAAAACATTGCCTTCCAGCATTAGAACCTTTTATGATTCGTGTAACATGGTGGCTGTAGGATCATGGTTTGGGGCTTTTTTTTGCATCAAAGTCAGTATTGTTTGTAATCATTGATGGATAAATTAATTTTGAATTATTCCCACTACATTCTGACATAAAAATCCATCTGTGGACTAACACTCAGCTAAAGCTGCCAAGTTGGTGTCCCGGCCTGATCGACAGTTACCAGAAAAGTTTAGTTGCAGTTATTACTCCCCAACGGGCTTAAACCAGACCATGAAAAACAGAGGTTCACATACTTTTTTACATGTAACATTGGGTGATTTTTCTAAATTTGTTCTCTTTAATCTTCTCTTTATCTATTTTAGGACTTGTAACGTTAAAGGCAGTTTGACAAATTACTTTCCACAGGGAGTACATTATTAAGTAATACATTGAATTTCATCAGAATTTATGAGTAACCTGTAATACATTACTTTTTTTGGGTGACAACCCCACTTTATGTCTTGGCTGCATTCTGCCATGCTTACTAGCATTAGTCCAAATACTAAACTAAAACTTTTAAAATGAAAATATACCCACACACCTATAGGAAGTGGCCCTTAATGAATAAATGCCAATTTGAAAATAAAGTCGCTCAACCAGTTAAAGGAGATCTGGGGATCAAAAAGATAGAAAAAAATATGTTGGTCAATTTCAGTAGGCAGGATTTTGGGAACTGAGCAATGATATTCCTCTGTAATCTTCACCTTTACGTTCCCTGTTTTTCTCTGTTCTCCCCCTCAGCAGCCTTCATTCTCCGCTGTTCTCTTTGCATAAATTATGTGTGTGTGCCACTCTATGTGTTCATGTGTGGGTGTGTGACTAGCATGGCTTGATTTCTGTCCAGCAGTATCTCACTAACAGTTTCCTCTCTGTGCTCCATCTGTACACAGAATCGCTCAGTCCCTCCCTCCTTTCGCCACCCTGTTCATGTCTTGTCTTGCTTACTCCAAATTACCAAAAAACAGATTTCCTTTCACTTAACCTCTTGTGGCGTCCAATTTTTTTGTATCCACGAAAACTCAGTGTATAAAATAATTGCACAGAAAACTGATACAGACACCGTGTTCTCTGTATTACCACAAGAAAACATAATCTGTTGGCAATTTTGGTCATCTCAACAACTATTGGTCTGAATATTGTGACAGATAAGCATTGTCCCTCCATCTTGGATATTGTTTCCTCTACCTGGATTTTAGGTATCTGTACAGCCCGGTCCACTAATGACCAAAGTTCAGCTACAAGTGATGTGCAACAAACGACCAGGCGTTTTATTTATATAGTGCCAATTCACAACAACAGTCACCTCAAGGACCGCTCAGAATAACCTGCTTATTTTCAACGGTGCAGAACATTGTTTACAGTTCACTGACTATGGCCTCCAGAGCCAAGCATAGACTACATTTATACATTTATTTATTAAAGTTTTACTGAATATGAAGAAAGAAGAAAGATCATTTGAAAGAACTGAACATGATTTATTTAAATACAGCATTATAAATTATTTTCTGATTATACTCCAATGAGGCTACATAGCAGAGCAGATGCTGATGGTGGCCGAGATGAAGTAAGTGGAGACTTGGACGAGGATTTATCTGACCAGGATGAGGTGGAGATGGGGAGGAGGTGTGTGACTCTGAAAGGCAGAATGACAGAAGAGCAGAGATTTAAGCTAAAAATTGTAAATTATGGTCTGCATTAGAGTCCAGCATGTCTTAGTGCAAGCCTTCCTTGTAAATGGCAAGAAGCTACCTCTTCAGTTTTTCGATCAGTTTGGCAGTTGCCAGGAGAACGGTAGTTGTCTGACTGCATTGTGCCAAGTGTAAAGTTTGTTAGAGGGGGGATTATGGTGTGGGGTTGTTGTTAGCAGTTGGGCTCTGCCCCTTAGTTCCAGTGAATGGAACTCTTAATGCTTCAGCATACCAAGACATTTTGGACATGCTCCCAACTTTGTGGGATGGCCCCTTCCTGTTCCAACATGACTGTGCACCAGTGCACAAAGCAATGTCCATAAAGACATGGATGAGCGAGTTTGGTGTGGAAGAACTTGACTGGCCTGGAGAGTCCTGACTTCAGCCTGATAGAACGCCTTTGGGATGGATTAGAGCGGAGACTGTGAGCCAGGGTGTCTCGTGCAACGTCAGTGTCTGACGTATAAACACTCCTAAACTTTTTGGAAAACTTTCCCTGAAGAGTTAAAGCTGTTATAGCTGCAAGGGTTGTGCTGACATCACATTAAACCCTATGGATTAAGAATGGGATGTCACTCTGAAGCTTATCCCAGCTTTCATGTGGCAACAGTGTTAACCACTGCATCACTGAGCCAACCACCTTCAATAAAGTAATAGGTTGTGTTGAGTGACTTTTTGTATCTTTTATATACTGCCTGTGCTAGAAACAAATGTAAAGTGCACAGTTAGTTGCTAATATGATGGCATGTCTACAAAGCTCCTGTTTCCCCATCCTCACATAGTGCAGCTGTGTTTTCAGGGTTACTCACTCTGGAGGCCATTTTGGAAAAGCTCCATGTACATGGAAGGAAAATTCACTTTTAATCTGGACACAAAAGCAAGATAAAGAGGCAAAGATGTGTTTATGAACTGAATGAAAGCTCAGCAACATATAACTCAAAACACAGGGAAATATAAATAAGAACTGTGTATATCTAGTCAAAGGCAATTCAGGAAATATGTAAAGTGCTTCTCACATCAACTCCCTCTCTCACAAAATCCTAAAACCTTGCCTGCTTTTGAAAACAGCCTCCTTGCCTCAGATGTTTCCTTTCTTTTCTCTGTCCACTCCCCTTTCTTACTATGGTCTTGCCCACGTTCCTTCCCGTGTTGTCTTCACCCTGTTGTCACAGTCACTTTATCCATCAGATTCTAGACAGTGTGTCTTACATCCACCAACATGACACAGTGCACAGGGACCTCATGGTGTGTGTCTGTCTGATTGTGTTGCATTACTATGCACCCTCTGGAGAAGGGTTGCTTTTATTTTATAGTCTTATTTTTTTTATTTCTGCCTGTGATTTGAAACAACTTTTGTCTGTGCCTGCTGTCTATTTGTCTGTTTCTCCTTGCAAGTCATGGCTGTCTTCAGGTTTTGCTTTTGGGACTCTTGCTGCACTATTTTAGAAGTCTGAAATATATTTGCAGTTCCTGTGGATCCTGACAGACAGGAGCATCAAACTTTGTGTGAGTGCATAAGAAAGGGTGAAAGAGAGTGGAGGTCAGTAGAGTAATAGCAGAGCATTGTCTGCTTCAAATACTTGCAGAATCTTTCCTTAAAGGCTGTGTAACTGCTGCTGCTGAATAAATTACACAGGGAAATGCTCAGGTTAGACACAGTGTCTCCCACGCGGAGCTGCAGAGCCCTCCTACACTACCTGACTAATGTTTGGCACTTTCTTTAAAACAGAAAATAGCAAACTGCACACATTCTCCCTCCATAGCTCTCAGACAGGTTCACACTTTTTTTTTTTTAATGTGTGTGTGTGTGTAAATGTGTTGAGTGTGCAAGAGTGAACCTGTTCCTGCACTGAAATCATGTATATGTATGTGTGCCTGAGACAGTTGGGAGCTTAATGTGTTCAGACTAACCTGCTCCCCCTGCTGTTTGCATGCAGTCATTGCATCCAGCAGATCCTGGAAGCCGTGCTCCACTGCCATCAGATGGGTGTGGTACACAGAGATCTCAAGGTGAGTCACCTGCAGGGTTATGTGTCTGTGTAGGTGAGTTTGTTTTAGTTGGATAGTTGTAAAACCAACATCAGGAACATTCTGGACTAGATTCAGGTCAAAGCTAGAGAGACAACAACAGGAAAAGTAGAGTTACCATAAAAAGAATTACACCTTCCAAAGTTATTGGAAGAAAACAAAAGGGTTTTTTTCAGACAAGTGGCCAACATGACAAAAAGACATAGAAGTTTTATAAACACACACCTTCCACCAAAAACAAAAATGTATATCCAAAAAAAATTGTAGTGAAGGAGTGAAAGAAGTTTATGCAATTTTGTTTTTAACACAGTTTACATTTCTTTCTCTTCTTATGAAAATGTGTGATCTCTGTTGACTTTTTTTTAACAAAAATGAAGAACTTTAAAGAAAAGGTTTATCTCTTTTTTTTGCCATATATAAAAATTGTTGGCTCCTAATGGTCCAAGGAATTTGATCAAAAGCCTTTATTATAAATGAAGAAATATCTCCAAAACCATGCCCTCAAAAATGTGATGAAATTGTTTCATAAATGAATTGTTTGAGGAATGAAGTATCCAGTTATTAAGGTTATAGATTTAGGAGGCTTGGGATTTCATTTTTTTGCCTATGTGCAGTGATTATTAGTGCTCCACAGCTTCCAACACTCCCATTTTTCCTTGGTTTCTCCCTTTAAGCTTCAGTTTTGCTGTTTCTCCCACAAAATTCCTGGAATTTGAAAAACTCTCAAACTCTATTTTGAATAATTGAAATACACAAATGAAGTTTTCCGTGTTTATCTAATGTTATTCAGTTGCCAGATTGTTGCTGTCTTAGCTGTGGTTTGACCATTTCAGCTCATTGTTCTTCAAAGACACTATAAAGAGTAATACTTCAAAAATGCACAAAATTAAATAATGGCACATTGAGCATGTGTGCAAGTATTAAGATGTGTGCAATGGGGAGTTGTTGGCTTTGGTATAGTTGAAAAGATATGAATCCATCCATTTCTGGAGTCAAGATCTCATAATTGAAATGTAGGGAAAACAAAAATGACTTAACTATTATACTTTGTCATCAATGTTGTGATGAATATGCAACAATGTAATTCATAGGAAAATAAAAAACTCTCCCAGATGATTTTATACAATTTTTTTTATGTGGAACTGGCACTGTTGTATGTGGGTGGTACAGCAGATTGTTGTTAGATTATATTTTGCTGAATTTTGTCATCTACTGGGAGTCTAATCTGTATTGCAGTTTGGTACTAGTAGGACTGCTGTCTCATTTAGTAATTCAGTAAGTGGAACTGAGTTTGACAGCTGGTAAGTGCAGTGAAAATATTTAAATCTAACATATCTGTGGATGTCTATGGGCCAGATTTATCAAAACATGCATGAGTGTTTGTGCACAGATATAAAAGTTCCGTCTTTTTTTATGTGCTTCAACTAACAAACAAACTTCATAGCAGCTGGAAACCTTATTTCTGCTGACCTCCAGTCCTGCAGTGGTGTAGACATGTACTTAGTTACAGGTGCAGCTGACATACTTTTTATGAAGTTCCTTTGAAAGTTCATTGACCTGCTCCATGTTAAAGGCATGATATGGTAATTACAAAATGAATGTAAATCTGAACTGGTTACAATGAAGCCCTGTTTACAGATGAAACTAAATAGCCTGTTCACAAAGGAAAGTTTGTGGATATCAATCAAGACAAGATAATGTAAACAACTTGAAAGTGTATGGCAATTTATTACATTTATAACAGAAATGTTTATGATGCCCTAATATGGAATTTAAGGGCTATGTGGATATATACAGATTTCTCTTAAATTACTGTCATATCATCATTTATGTGCACAGTTGGCTTCCACCCCCACACACATATGTCCACATAACAGCTTATGAACTAATATGCACAGTGGTGAACCTGTTGAATTTACAATTACAACAATACAGTAGGGGGCATTACTACACACCTATACCCTGGACTACCTACATAACAAATTCAAGCATGTGACTTTAAAGTATATATTGATCAGTATTGAGATCACCATTATTTGTCATGATTATCCACTGATTTTAGCTATAAAAATGTTCTATTCCACTGTCACATAAAAATAACACTGCTTTCACATCCATCCTGTGCTACATTCCTGCTAATGTACAAATCTTTATTCGCCTAAATGTCTCTAAGAAAAAAAACACATCAAAAATAAAACAATTTTACTACTTTCACCTTTACATTGTGCTTCGTTCCTGTTAATTAAAACATTTTTGCAGACAAATAAGGTGTTTATTTACCTTTTATATAGGAATAAAACCAGAATGCAACCAGTTGGCAACCAACTGAGTTCAGTCCCCTACTGCAAAAACACGAGTAACAGACTGACTCAGATTGATTGTAGAGTTTTAGTAGTCTGTCTGTGTTTATCAGTTTGATGACAGTTATTTGCAAACCTTCTCCAATCTGAGAGTGATCGCAGCCAGTCAAAGTCAGACGGTGATTTTTTGGAGACAGGCTGCGCATTGCTCTTCCTCTTTGGGTTGGTCCCTTAGGGGTTGCCACAGTGGATCATCTGCCTCCTTAGCATATTATTGCAGGTTCTTTACCTTACAATATAAAGCAACCGAGGCAACTGTTGCTGCGATTTAGTGCTATATAAATAAATTTGAATTTCACTGCACTGAATTCAACTCTGCCACTTCCAGCCTGGCCTCTTGTCTTTTTGTTAGTGCCACCATCTCCAAATCACACATCATAGCAGGTCTCAGCTTGTAACGCTTCCCTTTCAGTTTTGTTGCTATCCTTCTGTCACAAATCTGCCTGACACTCATCTCAGCTCCACCCTGCCTGCAGTCTCTTCCTCACCTCTTATGTGCACCCTTGCTTTGAATGGTTGACCTCAAATAATAAAACTCATCCACCTTCACTACCTCTTCTCCTTGCACTGTCACCTTTCCACCCACCTCCCTCTCATTTACACACATATATTCTGTCTAGCTATATGAAGAAATAGAAGGTACTTTTTTTATCTGCAGTATTTTCTCAGATCATCAATTTATATTGTGATGCAATACTACATCCTCATCAAACCATTCACTGACCCCTTGCACCATATGATTGGTGGCTGTGTCATTCTGGAAGGGAACACTCCCATCATAAAAGAAATGTTTCATTATAGGATACAGGTGATCGCTCAGAACAGTTCTGTGTCTTTTTACAGTGACCCTTCCCTTTAAGAGGACAAGTGACAAGCTCTGGCAGCAGAATATCCTCCACAGTATAAATCCCTCCACTGTAGGAGTTAACAATGAATTCTCTTTCATTGTCACTTAGATCTTCTGCTGCCTGCTCTAACTAGAGCATGGTTGATGTTAATTTCTGTACCATGCATCTGTTGTGTTATAGATATTATACACAAATATCAAAGTGTGAATGATGAAGTATAAACACGGAAACTTATATGATTACCTACCAATTTACTCTGTTAGTTTCCGATTAGTTTCTAAAGCAGCTTTATGATTCTCGTTCAAAAAGTCACAAATGTGTAATCAAGTTTTGTGAAACCTGTTCTTTGTCAACACTGATTTTGACTCTAGTATTATTGTAGTGGGACCCCACTTTACTTTACTACACCTGCAGTGTGTATTAAAAGTAGTGATGATGAAATTTAGGTTACTACAAAGGAATAGGCACTGAGATGTCATTGTTTTTAAAGGCACAAGGTGATAGTCAGGAGGAGAATGACACCTCATAATTATAAGTTCAATACTAATGGTCAGTGGGCCTCAATAAATGTCATGTTCCATATTTTGAGCATGGGTTTAATATAGAAAATTGATCATTCTTTTATTCCCAGCTAAGTAATGACTCTTCATGGTGTAGTAAGAAGAAGAAAAGAGTTTAAAAAAAAAACAAAACTTACTTTGTCACAAATGTCTGAATAAGAAGGAATTCCTGAGCTTTTAGTTTCTTATTGTGATTTTGACAGATGGATTAAGAGTTCAGGCTTTTACTGTATACTCCTTCATAGTTCTTAAATCAGCCAGCAGAGGGTGATATGATGACTGTCCTTCAGCTAGATTACAGTTTGCAGCTGTTTCTGTAACTTTGTGGTGAAAAGATTGCTGCTTCTGTGGCACAGATCAGTCACAATCAGCATAAACTAGTTATACAGCAAAGTGCTGTTTTCTCTGTGTGTACTGTGTTTGTCAGATTTGCATTTACATCAGTGTCTGAGCAGCCAAGACACGAGATTGTTGCAAACAGACATGCTGTGTTTGGTCGTCCTCACATAAACAAAAAAGGCTTATACACATTTTTCAGTCCCATTTGTCTGTCTCAGCCTCTGAATGTGTGTGCTGCATCCGTAGGTATTTTTAGTCTTTTGATCTGGGTTTAACTGGTCTGCCTCATTCTCCTGTTTTCCTCTTAAACTCAAGTAAAGAAACAGAACTAAGAGAAGTAACTTGTTCTTGATGCCCCACTTTCCACAGCCAGTTGGCTGTTAGTATTAATGAACACTGGGTACAAGCTTAGGTCCCCTTGACCTTTTCATGTGGAGTAAATCATCCATCCTTCCATTTTCTTGACCACGTATACTACAACTTGGTATTTTCAGTGGGAGAAAGATTTTGTCACGCATCCAAATGAGACTGAAGAAGTCACTTGTATGAGTGACAAAACGTTTCTCCACTGAAAACGTCCAGATGAACAGAATCAACTTTCTGGGAGCCACAAATGACAACATGAAATAAAGCTTCACTAGACTTTGCCACCCTGTGTTATAAGAAAAGCTTCTCAATAAAGGTTGTAACTTTATTGAGACATGAATTTTTAAGGTCATAAGTTGTAATGCTAACTTGACATTACTGTGCTTGTGTTACACCTGCAGCCAGAAAATCTGCTGTTGGCCAGCAAACTTAAGAATGCAGCAGTGAAGCTGGCTGATTTTGGATTGGCCATTGAGGTTCAAGGAGACCAACAGGCTTGGTTTGGTATGATACAAACACACACGCACACACACACACACACACACACACACACACACACTGACTATCACCTTTTAAAGGCAATACAAAAGAACGAATCCAGTTACAAAATTTAAACAACAAAATCTAAAAGATAAGGCCATTCAACCTTTTCGGTTCTTTGTTCCAACACTGGTTACAAGCTTAGGTCCTCATTTGTTGGTCTTGTTTTGTCTTTGTTGTCTTTGTTGTCTTGTCTTTGTTTTCATGTGCAGGCTTTGCGGGGACTCCCGGCTACTTGTCCCCAGAAGTGTTGAGGAAAGAGGCATACGGTAAACCTGTAGACATCTGGGCATGTGGTAAGCTCTTTGTCTATTTCTTACTACCACCTACACAGTTTTGCTGCTTGTCACTCAGACAATGGTTGTGTTTTTGTGTGTAGGTGTGATCCTGTACATCCTTTTGGTTGGGTACCCTCCGTTCTGGGATGAGGACCAGCACAAACTCTACCAACAGATCAAAGCTGGAGCGTATGACGTTAGTCAGCCTCTCTCTTTTTCTCCCACTTTAACTTAACCCAGATGTGGTACATGTTTTCATTATATTTGTGGGAATGCTTAGGTGTGTGTTTGCTTTAGTTTCCCTCCCCAGAGTGGGACACAGTAACTCCTGAGGCTAAAAATCTGATCAACCAGATGCTGACTATTAATCCAGCCAAAAGAATCACTGCCCAGGAGGCTCTGAAGCACCCATGGGTCTGCGTGAGTAGCATGCACACATCCAACACCCTGTCAAAGCTGACAGGAAACATTATTTCATAGTCCCTGATTTGACTATCCAACAATTTGTAATTTGCAAATCCTCTATCAGCAAGTTTGAGAACATCTGCCAGAGCTGCCAGATATCAACACCATCTGTTTCAAAACATGCAATCTCTGACGTGTGCAGATACCGGGTCAGCTTATCTTGAGCGATTTGTTCTATAGAAAGGCAAAAGCACAATCTATCTCAGGATGAGCCCTCCGGTCTGCTCTTCTTTATCAAAAATGTCAGTTCTGACAACTTTCAGCACACCCATGAAACCGTGTTTCTGCTTTTGATTTTCTTCATTTGTAAAGCGGCACTCATGAAAATGATGTTCAAAGTGAAGTAACTTGATAATCAAAAATATCACAGAGTTTAAAGAAAACAAAACTTGATGCTCTGTAAATAGATGGCATCTCACAAGGGCCCTTTGTGATTCACTTCAAGATTAATTTAATGATTAAAGTCTTTTCCCTTTTGGACTTACACATACAATAGGTTCTGTATAGAAGTTGGTGCTTCTCAGTACTCAAGAACTCACACTCATTGGATCCTGGCTTCATAAGTGAAGAGCACAATGGAACACTTCCAGGATTTTTCATTATGTTTTTGATAGAAAGGTTAGAAAGAAAAGAGACAGTTTTATTTTTTTTAAACAGTGGGAATAATCAGAAGTGGAACGGCTCCCTTAAATGAGCTCTGGTGCTGTCATATTTTGATGATAAATAATTTTTGGTATAAAAATGTGAATTGAGTTCAGTGAATTCAGTCATTGAACAAGTTTTTGCCAGATTTATAAAATATTTGATTTTTATTTTTATGACCACCACCTTAAAACTCCATTTTTTATTTGCATTTCAAATATAACTATTACACTGAACAATAAGTGCATTTACAGTTCCATCTGAAACACTTGGTTTTTCATTAGAAAAGAAAAATTATTTCAAGGTGTTAAGTAAATTTGTTATGTTTAGTTATGCAACAAAAATTTAGCACAATTTCTTGAAAAAATATTAACATAGCAACAGGGAAATCCGTTACATTCATGCTCATTCAGTGTTTTTATTTATATTTTTTAAAACAATTTTTTATGCTATATTTTCCTGTATTCTTTTGCAGATAAATTTGTATGAATTTATCATTTTAATGGTCGTGTCTTCTTCAATTTAAAGCATTAACCCTGGCTCTGTGATATTTACATGAATAGTTAAGAAGAGATGTCAAATTTGGGAGAAATCGGCTCCAAAAAAGCAACAAAATCAAGATCTGAATATTTCCTTATTGCTCGCAGCCTTTGTTGGGCAATGTGCTGCATTTATTGCCTCTGCCTTGTCTGCCATATCATATACTCTGTAACAAAACAATGATCGTGCAGACACAGTAAAGCCATGTTAAATTTGTTAAGCTGTGGGGGTTTGTCAGAAATGTTGTTACCTAAAGAGCCTCCGAATTAACACATTCCAGCGAAGCAGAATCTCTGTGACAGCTCCTGCCCACATAAACCTGTCACTATCAGAGCTGCTCTTCTAACATTTTATTTTCAGCATCTCTTTCTCTGTCTCCCCACAGCAACGCTCAACAGTGGCCTCTATGATGCACAGACAGGAGACAGTCGAGTGCCTGAAGAAGTTTAATGCAAGGAGGAAACTCAAGGTGTGAAGATGCTTGATGGGTCAAAATGAAGTTGTATCTCTGATTTCAGGAGAAAGAAAGAAAGAAAGAAAGAAAGAGAAAATGTACCTCCTGTCTGTTCCTCCTGTGACCTTTACTGTAGCTCAGTGCAGGGAATCTTTCAAATTCTTTAGAACCTCAGTAAGCCACAAAAACATCTTTCATTTCTTTTACAAAAGATGTATATGTATGTTTGTTCTTGCCTGCTGTATTCATCCTAATTAAAAAATGGTATATGTGATGTTAACAAAGACTGACCCTGTGCCTGCACTCATGTTAGTCCCTGCATCTTGTCCAATATGTCTTGGTATGCTGAAATATTAAGAGTTTCTTTGAGTGGAACTAAGGAGTCGAACCCAACTCCTGAAAAATAACCCCTCACCATCTTGTCCAGGACCTGTCTTCTGCACCTCTGTTAGCCAACTAACATCCTTCCATGCTTCCCTGATTCTGGCTTCCAGCCTTCTTCTCCATTGGAGGCTTTCTCTGTATCCATTCTTGATCTTATACCCAACTGTTTCTGGGATTACTGTGGCAATGATATATTTGAGCTCTTTTCTTCAGTAATCCTGGTTCAAATCCCAGTAAGACTTCTGAGCGTACACTCTCAATGGTACTCAAACCTACCTTGGAAAACCTAACTAAAGCCATACCAGCTCAGACGCCACCCAGTTTAACAAGGTCTGTGTCAGGGGCTGGGGAACCAGGACATACTAATTAGAAGTGCACTACTGGAACAAGATATGCATGGACAAGGATTTATATAATATTTTGTGATTAGCTATTTTGTTCTCATGTGAAAATATTCAGTCATATTTCATTTAGTTTTACCATTTGGAACATTCATGCTAAAGCAGCTATTTTGTATTGAATTAGTAAGTAATTATAAATTTTATCATTTCAGTGAAGAGACAGAATTTTTGATTGGCCACAAACTGCAGAATCATTGCTGGATTATTTTAATATATTCATCATAGTCCTTAAAAAAAAGATTTACAAATGCGCAAATCAGCCCCATGAAGCCAAAAAGCAGTCAAAGCGCATTTGAAGTCAGAATTGAAATGTCTGGCAATTGAGCTTTTCAATTATATATTTGGATTTAGTCTCAAAGTCTTTCTACCAAGTATTTATTGCACTCTCTATCTGTAAGATAGTCAGGTGTCTATATCAACATTTAAGCAGTGTTTGCTTGCTGTGATCACGCCTCTTCTTTATGACCTTTGACGCTTCAGATGCTGGTGACACCAGCATGTTAAACGGGCCTTTGGGCGGACTCTTGTGATGCTGTCTCCTGTTCTTCCTCCTCAGGGGGCTATTTTAACCACCATGCTCGTCTCCAGGAACTTCTCTGGTGAGTGCTGTTCTTTAAAAAGATGGGGATGAGGAGAAGAAGATGAAATGCCATCTGTCTTTTGCCTTCTCTTCACAAATTTGCACACACAAACACAACCACACATTAACACGCAGCAGGCTGATGAGAGATAGTGTTACAGTAGAGATATTTGCTTGGTTTTTGTGCTTTCCTTAAAGGCTCACACATAGTTGTCTTTATATCCGGCGGCATTTGATAAAGCAAAAAGTACAGAAGTCATACAAACATTCTGTAGAAGCAACCTTTTATGATGTGACATATAGCCAAATCTTGATTATTAGGAGAGGTATTTGTCACAGAAATCCAGGAAGACACTAATAGATGTGTGAGAAAACTAAAAAGCCACTAATATGAAAGCATTACTGGCCCCAAACTATGATTCTTTTTCTAAGCAATCAGATTTTGATTTATAGTACTGTAGGCAGGACTGAAACCATCTAGCAATCATCATCAGAGGCCCCCAGGTAAAATTATTTTGTTCAAACCAGACTGTATATAAAACATGGAGTAAAAAGTGAATCCAATGCGACCATCCTTAAACCTGTATTCTTTCTCATGGTCAGCAGGGGGTGACTCTTCCTGGAAAAAGAAGTCCAGTTTTATAGAAAGCAGCCCTTGGCCCCATTATCAGTGGCCTCAGAAAATACTTTTTCTGATGATTTTATGGTCACAATAACTACTTTCAAGTCTTATTGAAAACACTGGTTCTTATTTTCTAAATTATGGTCACTATTAGAGTCAAAAAGAAGGATAAAGCGGGGTTTACTTTACCATGCACTTGCTAGCCTGTAAGGTAGCAGTGTCCCTTTGTTTCTCACTCAGAGCACCCTTTTACTTGTCACATCCAGTACACCGAGATGGCTCAGCTTGAGGCTTTGTAACAGGACTTCACTAACCAGTGGTTGATGTCACATCGGCTACATCCATCTTTTATAAACAGTTTACGGCTCCAACAAATGGTTCATCCACCACGGCATCATTATATGTTTCTGGGCTCCTTTTTAAAGCTTCGAGTTGCATTTACAAAATGAATATTAGGTTTAACAGTATATTTATGGGAATTTTTTTAAGTGCATTTGGTTGGTCAGACACTGATGTTGGACAAGAAGGCCTGGCTTGCAGTCTCTGCTCTAATTCATCCCAAAGGTGTTCTGTCAGGTTGAGGTCAGGACTCTGTGCAGGCCAGTCAAGTTCTTCCACACTAAACTCACTCATTCATGTCTTTATGGACCTGCTTTGTGTACTGGTGTGCAGTCATGTTAGAACACATGTTTCCACAAAGTTGTGAGCATGAAGTTGTCCAAAATATCTTCCTTTGACAGGAACTAAGGGGCAGAGTCCAACTCCTGAAAAACAACTCCACACCATAATCCCCCCTCCACCAAACTTTACACAATGCAGTCAGACAAGTACCGTTCTCCTGGCAACCACCAAACTCAGACTCGTCCATCAGACTGCCAGACAATCAGGCATACATTTTTTTCCCACTCTGCAACATCGCCGCTGAGGAAAAAAACTCTGGTTTTGGTGACTGAAAGTCTCTCTCTTAGCCTTGTTTTTATCTGATTTAGTGCTCCGTTAGTAAAATGGTTATTATAATGATAAAATAATTATAGGTGATTTTAAAATCCGTGTAGATGTTGAAAATGACAGCCTCAACAGCTTATTTAATTTTTCATTAGACTCAGTTGACTTCTCTCAAAATGTAAATGAGCCAACCAACTGCTTGAATCATATTCTGGCTCTTGTTCTGACATATGGAATAGAAATTGAACATTTAACAGTATTTTCTGAAAAACCTGTTTTGCTTCACCATTTTTTGTTTAGCCACATGTTTTCCTTAAATTGTCCAAATTTAATTAAGTGTCCAAAAAATTATGTGGGCTTTATAGACAATTGGGAAACTTTCTAGTGAAAACCTGGCCTTGTTACGAGACATGGCATCCATCCCCCATACCACCAAAAAAACCCCAAATCAACAAAAAACATAAGCATAAATATTCACAAAGAAAGGACAATATGAACCCCCAACTTCAACATAGTGTAAAACAATTAAATGTGGAGGTTGTCGATTATCTTATTAATAGTGTTACATCCTCACTGTGTACAAACCTGGATACTGTGGCTCCTCTAAAAAAAAAAGCCTCAAATCAGAAGTGCTTGGCTGCCTGATATAACTCACAAATGTACAGCTTAAAGCAGATAACCTCTGAGCTTACTATTAATCACTGATTAAAGAAAATAAGAACAACCCCAGGTTTCTTTTCAGCACTGTAGCCAGGCTAACAAAGAGTCAGATCTCTGAGTCAAGTACTCCTTTAACTTTAACTTCATGAATTTCTTCACAAATAAAATTTTAACCATTAAGAGAAAAACTTATTCACAGCTGTCCCACAGATGTGCCATTAAGTACAGCAACATATGAAACCACTGATATTTACTTAGACTCTTTTTCCAATCGACCTTTCTGATTAAACATCAGTAATGTCTTCCCCTAAACCATCAAATAAGTTTCACCCTTAATTATTGCTTCAATTTTAAATATGATTAATCTATCTTTATTGACAGGCTACATACCACAGGCTTTTAAGATGGGAGTAATTAAACCATTATTTAAAAAGTCCTTACTTGATCCAGCTTTTGCTAATTATAGACCAATTTCTAAACTTCTTTTTATTTCAAAAATTCTTGAAAGAGTAGTTGTCAAACAGCTAATTTATTTGCAGGGTCATTTTAGTCAGGATTTAGAGTGCACAGTACAGAGAAGGTTACAAATAATCTTCTTATGGCCTCTGAAAGTGGACTCATCTCTGTGCTTGTCTTGTTAGACCTCAGTGCAACATTTGATACCACAATATCATATTACAGAGATTACAGTACACTGTTGGCATTAAAGGAAATGCCCTGTAGTCACTTAAATCATCTGATAAATCTGATCGATTCCAATTTGTGCAATTAAATGGGGAGCCTCTTTCACACATAGAAGTTAGTCACGGAGTTCCACGGGGTTTCGTGCTGGGAACAATAGTTTTTACATTATACATGCTTCCCTTAGGTAATGTTATTAAAAAACACTGCATACATTTTCAGTGCTATGCAGATGACACCCAGCTTTATTTATCCATGAAGCTAGATGATACAAATCAATTAGTTAACCTACAGGCACGTCTTAAAGACATAACGGCCTGGATGACCTCTAATTTCCTACTTCTAAATTCAGGAAAAACTGAGGTTATTGTATTAAATCCTAAAAATATTAGAAACATAGTGTCTAACCAGATGTTTACTTTAGATGGAAATAACTTGGCCTCCAGTAAAACTATGAGGAATCTTGGAGTCATTTTGACCAGGATCGGTCCTTCAGTGAGAACAAATACATACAGTGCCTTGCGAAAGTATTCGACCCCCTTGAACTTTTCAACCTTTTGCCACATTTCAGGCTTCAAACATAAAGATATAAAAATTTTATTTTTTGTGAAGAATCAACAACAAGTGGGACACAATCGTCCATTTATTGGATGTGTCAAACTTTTTTAACAAATAAAAAAACTGAAAAGTAAGGTGTGCAATATTATTCGGCCCCTTTACTTTCTGTGCAGCAAACTGACTCCAGAAGTTCAGTGAGGATCTCTGAATGATCCAATGTTGTCCCAAATGACTGATGATGATAAATAGAATCCACCTGTGTGTAATCAAGTCTCCGTATAAATGCACCTGCTCTGTGATAGTCTCAGGGTTCTGTTCCAAGTGCAGAGAGCATCATGAAGACCAAGGAACACACCAGGCAGGTCCGAGATACTGTTGTGGAGAAGTTTAAAGCTGGATTTGGATACAAAAAGATTTCCCAAGCTTTAAACATCTCAAGGAGCACTGTGCAAGCAATCATATTGAAATGGAAGGAGTATCAGACCACTGCTAATCTACCAAGACCTGGCTGTCCCTCTAAAATTTCATCTCAAACAAGGAGAAGACTGATCAGAGATGCAGCCAAGAGGCCCATGATCACTCTGGGTGAACTGCAGAGATCTACAGCTGAGGTGGGAGAGTCTGTCCATAGGACAACAATCAGTCGTACACTGCACAAATCTGGCCTTTCTAAGCTATACTGTTGAAATTCAATATTATCAGGTTGCTCTAAAAGGTTGCTCTAGAAGACCCTGAATCCTAAATCCACAATGCTGCAGCGAGAGTTCTGACAGGAACTGGAAATAAAGACCACATTTCTCCCTTGTTAGCTCCTCTTTATTGGCTCCCTATTAAATTTGTAATTGAATTTAAAATCCTCATCACAGAAAAAACTTGAATAATCAGGCTCCATCTTAGCTTAAAGACTTCATAGTACCTTAGTACTATGTACTATACCTTAGAGGTTTCTTCCTGTCAAAGGGAGTTTTTACTTCCCACTATGACCATTTGCTTGTTCGTAGAAGGTTGTGGGAGTTTCTTACTAATATTGTAGGGTCTTTACCTTAAAATATAAAGCAATTTGAGGTGACTTGGTGCTAAATTGAATTGAGTTGAATGTTTGCAACCTGAGGAGTCACCACCTGCTGGTCATTAGAATACATGTGGGTTTAAGACACTTAAGCACTGGCCTTATAGACACCTGAAGGAATGTCCATCAGTATTTTGTATACATGGATATCTATGAAGAATGGGATAGTTACATAGCACAGACATGAGCAGAAATGATTTTTTTCTATTTATATATGCAACATCCCAGAAACTATTTAGAAAACATGCAGGAAAAGAGGGCCTATGTTATGTTAAAAATATCAGCCTTTTGTTAATATTTAACAGCTTTGCAATGCAGTCTAGGTTTTTTTCCCACAAGCAGAATGTGTGTGGGAATCTTCATTCCTCTGTGCCATGGAGTCCCATTGTTATCCCAAATGTATTAAAAACACATCAGTGAACTGCACTGTTACTCTGGGTGACAGGTTCCTTTATTACCGATCACAGCACCACTAGAGCAAACAATGTAGATTCATCTTTCACAAAAAGTAGTTCCCCAGCAATTTTAGTATTTAGTCCTATTTAATGACTAAAAATGGCACTATATGTTGTGGGCTGAGATTAACACATTTATTGAGAGTTTTATCATTTTATTTTACATTGTAGAATAACTAATGAGCAAACCAAAACTATGAAATAACATGTAACATTTATTTAGTAAGAAAACAGCCACTGTTTGCTTTAGACAGATTTGCAAACTAAGATTGGTATGCCAACTAGTTTGACGAGGTTTTCACATGGACTGCTTTTTATTTAACAGATGAACCATGTCAAAAGTAAACAGGTAGAATTTCTTCTTTCACAATGAGACCATCAGTTGTGTTGTCCTGACATATCGTTGATGTACAAATTCAAAAACTGTGACTCTCACAAAGACCACAACAGAAAAAGAAGACCAAGAGTTCCCAGCAAGCACAAAATCAGATCAGATCCTTCTGCAGTGAACACATCTCAGCATCAACTATTGAAAGGAGACTGTGTGAATTATTACCATTTTTAGGAAGACCAGTGAAAAGTACTGCTGGAACTAAGAAACAAAAAGAAGAAACATAAGAGTAGAACTCTTGACTTTGCTCTGATGGGTCCAAATGTGAGACTTTCAGTTGCAGCCACTGCATCTTTGTGACTGTAAGTATATGTATCTCACGAGGGTAGTTAACATATGCAGAATTTCACTCGTCAAACTGATTTATTGTATAGGCTGTTAGTACGATTATCTACCAAGAATTCACATTATTTGTAATTTACAGTGATCTGAATAGCTAAGTAGACAGTTGGAGGCCTAATCCACACCAACCAAAGTGGTCACACCCCTAATGTATAACCTTAATCCTTAAAAAAATTTATAGGGACAAGTTATGAAATGACAGTTAAAGCACTTAGCTTGGAAGTGCTTGTGTGAATGGGATGTGAATGGATGAATGCAAATGTGTTGTATAAGTGCTCTGAGTGCTCAGATAGAGCAGAAAAGTGCTATGTAAGAACTAGTCCATTTACCATATTTAACATAAGTCAGTGGGGATTGACTCACTTTTACAGCCAGCCTCAAGTAGCCTTTTGAGGAACTGCAGTTCCTCCGATCTGTAGCCAGACTAACGGCTGGCACAGCTACTGTAACATTCTGCAGTGACACAGCATCCCATCTGGTTTAAGAATAGAATGAGCATCATTACTTTATTTTTTAGCTTCACAGTTAGTAAAATCAAGAGGTTCTGTAAGAGCCTTCTGAACAAAAATCAGGGTAATGGAGGGCTGCATCACATGATCTGACTTCTGTGGTCACTGACCAACAGTCAACTGAGATTAGGATGAGTTAGAGTGCAGACTGAAGGAAAGCAGCCAACAAATTAGCAAATGTAGGAACTTCTTGAAGGGTGTTGGTGAAACTCCAAGTAATGACGTCATGAAGCAAGTTGAAGATTGAAGTGTGCAAAGCTGTTACTGAAGCAATTTTGGCATTAAAGCAAAAGTTATACAGAGTCATATATAGGTTTGTTTATACTCTTTTGCTTTCTTCACAAACCAACATGTGCTATTTCTTAGTTTTGATGCATTCTTATTTTAATATTATTCTAACCTGAAGAAAGGTGTGTCTATAATTTTGACTGGTACTGTTGATGATCCAATTATCCCTTGTATTTTTAAGTGGGCCGTCAGACTACAGCTCCTGCTGCTGTCAGCACTGTGGCAGGAACCACAGCTGGCATCGTGGAACAAGGTAAGCACATCTCACTGGCACATCTTTTAGCATATTTTTCCTGCATCTTTTAAAGCTTTATATCCTTTCCCTTCATTGAGGCAGCAGCAGTTGTGATTAAAAGGATATCTACCAGGCTCACGACATCGTACACTCCTTTAGCTCTGTCCCTCAGCTCATTTTAATCTCTCTTCCTAAATCTTTCTCTCCTCCTCCCTCGCCTTTAATGCTTCTTCAAATGTTTGGCAAGGTAAGCAACCTCATTTCTCATGTGGGAGGGAAGAGTATTACTGTTCAGATGTCTTGCCACATCATAAGCTCAGACTTTTCTTTCCCTTTGAGGACAAATAGCATGCAGTGTATCCAGTGTATAAGTCAAGGCTTAGATGTCACATTTTAAATGTGAAGTGCAACAAATGTCTAGTGCTGCTTTTAAGTTGGAGATCGCACACCCACTCTGAGCTCCAAAGTGATGAAGGATTAATGTCAGCAGAACTGTAGCTTTTTTTGTGCTATTTCTTCCTCTTTTATCATCAGTGCTTAAGCAGGAAAACACATACTTTATTTTTTTCATTTCATCCACATGTCCCTTCTACACTAATTCCTGCCCATCAGTGAACTCTGTTAAGTAATCCAGCCTACTCTTGAGATTAATAAACCCATTATCATATACCTGCATCTCCGTTCCACTTCCCTCATGCTTTCCCTCCTAATCCCCCTTCTATCTGTGCCAACTGTGTGTGAGAGTATATTCGGATTATACAGAGAATTAGTTTGACTTTTCCCCCCTCCCTCATGGCGGATGCCCTCTGGTTATCTAATGCTTTGGGCAATGGATCAGGGTTAGGAAGTGCCAGCAGGATAGAGAATTTTTTTTAATGTGTGTGTGTGAGTTTTTGTGTCTTTTATTCATTTGCTTATTACTGTCTTTTTACAGGAAGAAGGGAGGGTATTTTCTTCTTTTCCAGAGGGAGGGTTAAATTCTCTTTTTTCTGCCCCTAAGGGTGGTGAACAGGACGATAAGCATTGTCACTCTCTGTGTGGTCTGCATGTTCATTTGTGAGATTTTTAGCACTTTGATGAGCAGGTGATTTTTTTTTTCTTTAAGCCAGTGCCTGCATGCATGCATGAATGATCGTGGGTCTGGATCTGCGTTTGTGTGAGCAGATTTACAAAGCAGTGGTCATCTGAAGGTATATAATGTGTACTCTTCCATCTGAGGGTGTGTCGTTCTGCCTCTCTGCAGCAGCCAAGAGTCTCCTCAACAAGAAGGCTGATGTCAAGGTAAGCTAGCTCATCCTCTTCATTTTCATCTGCAATGTTTACTCTTTATATTCTTGGCTGCCCTTACAGTTTTCTACTACTATTATTATTCCATAAATATTTTGGTCAACGGAAAAATGCGATATATTCGGGGTCATCTGACCTTGTGAAGCACCACTGTGTTCACTTTAATTTTTTGTCAAGATATTGTTTTCAGCCTTAAAGTTAGAGGGTGACTATGATGTCTGCATTATTTTGTATCCTACACTTTTCTGTGATCCTTTCATGTTTATCATCAGAAGTTCACTGATGCTCCGGTCTGTGGTCTTAGTCTTAATTTAAACCATGCTTGTTGAATCTGGATCCCGAAAATGTAGCAAATTCACACAAACACTTGGGGCATTCTGTAAAAACAAAACAACTATTTAGATTAATTGATAATAGATGAGTAACACGACTGGATGTAAAAAAAAAAACATCCCAGAGATCCTTTGTCTTTCAGAAGAAAAGATGGGAAGTGGTTTACCACTTTGTGAAAGACTACGTCGGGAAATAGTTCAAAATATTTAAGAATATGTTTCTCACAAAGAATTTGGTGACTGTTATACCACTGGAAAGATCAAAATATTCAAAGAATCTGGGAAAATCCCTGTATGCAAGTGACAATGCTGAAAACCAGTAACAGCTGTGATCTTCAGGCCCTCGGATGACACTGCATAATAAAACGCTCTCAGTTCTGTAGTGGAAATCACTGCATGGCAAATGGTAAATAAAGTGGTGCATATACTGTATAGTTCTTTTCTACTCAAACTGACCACTTTTTACAAGCTGCATTCACCCATTCACACACACACACATTCATGCCTTTAAGTGATGTCTATCTGTCATGCACACAGTCACTCTCCAGCTGATTGATCGGGGGAAACTTGGTTTCAGTATCTTGCCCAAGGTAACTTCAACTGGGATCAAACTACAGACTTTACAATTAATTGAAAACCCACTCTGACTCCTGGCTCAGGAGCACTAATGCAAAATAAAAATTTTACCTTGCCAAGAAAAAAAATGTATCCAAAATCCAGAAATGCCACAAAATTTCTCTGGGCCTGAGCTCATTTAAGTTTAGTATATCCAGTGTAGAGCGGTCATGTAGCTTGTCTTAGTGGAAAATTTAAAAACTAGTATCGATAATGTATAGGGGTGCATTATTGCAGATGGTATAGGTAAACTGCATATCTGTGAAGGTACCATTAATGCTGAACCATATATAGCTTTTCAGTGTATTTCAGGATGTAGCCATTGCTGCAGACACAGTCATGTGTAGTCATGTAACCAAAGGCAGCTGTGGCTCAAGAGGCAGGTCGTCCACCAATCAGGAGGTTGGTAGTTCAATCCCCAGCTCCTCCATTCTGCATGTTGAAGTGCCCTGCCTAAGTGTGTGTGTATGTGTGTGTGATAGAAAGTGCTTAAAGGCAAAGAATAAAGCACCCTATAACTGTGTGTGTGAATGAGGCTTGTAATAACAAGCACTTTGAATGCTCAGTTTAGGTACAAAAGTGGATTATGTAAATGTTATATATAGCAACTACACTATTTGTGGGGGAATTTCAGAATGTAATTTTTCATATCTATGAGGTTCTGGCTAAACTCTGTTCATGTGAATTTCTGGGAAGGCAACAGATCTGTGATTGTTGATTCATTGAAAATCTGATTTATCACAGCTAATCTCCATATTATCACAAATAGATTACATGTAATTGCCAACTTGACCTGATTGAATTGTAAACAGTATTATCACTGTATTAATGCACCAAAGTCACTTTGAAGAAGACAACCAACTACAAGTGGTCACAGACCTGGTCCATTACAGTTCACATGGTTTTGGGTAGTGTGGCTGTAGCATTACTAGATTAATCAACAGGTTTCTTATTCTATTAAATATTAAATGTCTTTTTGGTTTGATATATATAATAGTCACTTTAATATGACAAAAGACTTCAAAAAAAAAAGGTTTTGAAGCTGGAAACAGTATTTTTTTGTGCACCTTTTGCCAACCAGCAAAGATTCAGTGTATGTCCAAACTTGTATACAAACTAGTACACAAAATCCCATTTTCCAGTTTTTCACCTAGTTAGTCACAAGGGCAGAATGGTCACAGCAAGAAGGTCCTAGGTTCAATTTCACCGTGGCTGGGGTCTTTCTGGCTGGAGTTTGTACAGTGCCTTGCGAAAGTATTTGGCCCCCTTGAACTTTTCAACCTTTTGCCACATTTCAGGCTTCAAACATAAAGACAGAAAAATTTAATTTTTTGTGAAGAATCAACAAGTGGGACACATTCGTGAAGTGGAATGAAATTTACTGGATGTGTCAAACTTTTTTAACAAATAAAAAACTGAAAAGTGGGGCGTGCAATATTATTCAGCCCCTTTACTTTCAGTGCAGCAAACTGACTCCAGAAGTTCAGTGAGGATCTCTGAATGATCCAATGTTGTCCCAAATGACTGATGATGATAAATAGAATCCACCTGTGTGTGATCAAGTCTCCGTATAAATGCACCTGCTCTGTGATAGTCTCAGGGTTCTGTTCCAAGTGCAGAGAGCATCATGAAGACCAAGGAACACACCAGGCAGGTCCGAGATACTGTTGTGGAGAAGTTTAAAGCTGGATTTGGATACAAAAAGATTTCCCAAGCTTTAAACATCTCAAGGAGCACTGTGCAAGCAATCATATTGAAATGGAAGGAGTATCAGACCACTGCAAATCTACCAAGACCCGGCCGTCCCTCTAAACTTTCATCTCAAACAAGGAGAAGACTGATCAGAGATGCAGCCAAGAGGCCCATGATCACTCTGGATGAACTGCAGAGATCTACAGCTGAGGTGGGAGAGTCTGTCCATAGGACAACAATCAGTCGTACACTGCACAAATCTGGCCTTTATGGAAGAGTGGCAAGAAGAAAGCCATTTCTCAAAGATATCCATAAAAAGGCTCGTTTAAAGTTTGCCACAAGCCACCTGGGAGACGCACCAAACATGTGGAAGAAGGTGCTCTGGTCAGATGAAACCAAAATCGAACTGTTTGGCCACAATGCAAAACGATATGTTTGGCGTAAAAGCAACACAGCTCATCACCCTGAACACACCATCCCCACTGTCAAACATGGTGGTGGCAGCATCATGGTTTGGGCCTGCTTTTCGTCAGCAGGGACAGGGAAGATGGTCAAAATTGATGGGAAGATGGATGGGGCCAAACAGTTTTCTCCAGAATGGTCCTGTTCTGGAAGAAAACCTGTTGGTAGCATAGCTACACAAGTAGCACATAGCTAACTCACAGGCTGCAGATTAGCATCAGCTTTACACATAACACGAGAGCTAGCCTCCATTTGCTTAGCTTATACTAATATACTAACAAACTTCACTTATAAACAGAGGAATATAACCATCTATAATAGCAGTTACTTACTTTCATCAGAAACGCACACATCTCTCATAAGCACAACTCACTGAGTGGCACAGATCGTCTTGCATCTGCCTGATCCAACTCTAACACGGAGCAGAATGCAAGACTACTTTAAGGAACACAGGACTGTGGGAAATCACAACTCTCCACAAACTAGCAGCCAAACTAAAACATAGCAACATATAAACTATGGGACCCTTTTGTACAGCCGCCCCCAAATGTATGCAGTACATTTGCCCCAAACAAATCAACAACACCAAACCAACTTAGGAGGAATGTCCTTCATCAGCTGGGAGAGCTGGAAGAATCACCAGCCGGGCCACAGGTCGGGTGAGAGTTCTGCCCTTTACCCTCACCTCTGCAGACCTAATGTGTCCATCAGGGCTGGGGTGAACCTTGGTGACGCGACCAATGGGCCAGTAAGCCCTAGGCAGCTGCGGGTCAACGATCATCGCCACAGAGTTTTTGGTGATGTCCTCTGTAG
>JAMQGT020009044.1:0-13222 GCA_024447675.2 Pterophyllum scalare | reverse complement strand
TGCATTGCTCTGACAGTGCCTGGTCATCCTTTTAAGAATTGGATATTATTTGTACTGTACTCAAGTACTCATCATATAATACATAATGCTTTCCACCAGGTATAAACTCATCTTCCTAGCAGTCTATCACAGTGATGACTGTCCTCACACACAAAAAGAATTAAATTACAAATGTCAAATAATAAGCTTCTATGATATTCATCTTTTTGAGTTCTGATAATAAAAACTAAACTTTTAAATTCACTAGCTATCCAACAACTTATTCTAAAGTTTCATATCAGTAATTATTCTGTAGTTTTCTTTTGGTGTATTTCTAGGGTTGCCTCTCAAACAGATCCTGATAAGTACAATATACTCACATCTATAGTAACAAATTAATATTTCCTTTTGACGTATCACTTCCAGTCACTTGTGGGTAGGTTATCAGAAGACATTTTAACTAGCTTTTCGTTGTGCACATTATGTTTTTAAAAAAGGGTTTTGAGTTCCAAAGCGAACATGACTGCTTTGAGAATTTCACAGGTTGTGCTCTACTTTGATCAGTCTTTTTTGGCTACTTTAAGAACATAGCTCTGGAGAGCAGTGATATGACAGCAATACGCAACTGTTGAAAATATACTACATAATGTATTGCTGTTAAAAATCATGTACTGAATTGGACTTACTGCATTACAAAAAAGAATAAGCAGGTAAAAAAGGATTTCAGCTGCAACTAAAAAGAGTCCTTTTTTGAAGTACAGACCCCCTTCAGACTTGCCCTTCTCCCCAAAGCCCACAAGTGATGTACAATGAAGGCAAAATGGACAGAGCGTCTTGGAGAAGGGTGTTGATGACAGGAAGACGAATGCATGCAAAAAGAGCCCGAGAAATGCCTTAGATTGAAACGAGATCCTTTTTTGATAAAAATAGAATGAAGTCTGACAACAGAGATATGTTTTAACACAGCCTCTGTCCTGAAACACAAGGTGAATACTACAGTTATTTAAAAAATAAAATAAAATTATGTAATAGCTGTGAGTAGAAAAAAAATGGTTGGATGAAAAGAGTTACTTTTAGATTTTTAAAAAAATACAGCCACTGCAGCAACTGTAGACAACCATAGCTTCCTTCTACATTGAGCACTGAAATACAGGAGGAAGAGCTGGTAATCTTACCTTTGATGAAATGTAAAACATTTTCTTAACCACTCAGTAATATATGTCTTTGTATCATGTGGATGTCTCTTGTCAGAGGAACTCAAGACTGCCTCCTTGTGGATGACAACTGACACAACCAGACAAATGCGCAGGAAAATCAAAGATAGCAGCAATTTCTGCACCATAACATGACTCTACATCATATTTGAAAGCAAAATGCAAGTTAAGCAGGAAAACTGACCAATACACTATTACCTCCTGTGCATGACATAGCTGTTTGCTGTAGCAAGTTACTTCCCTAATATCTAGTACCAGTCAAGTTTGGACACACTCACACATTCATATGAACGGTGATTGTTACTGTAAATGAAAAATATAACAATGAAATTACATAATAATGTAGAACTGAATCCATTCACTGACTAGTTAATAAGTGCTAATTATTTTTGATAATTGATCATTTTTTATTACATTAAAAGCAAAGATTTGGTGGTACAAGTTATAGTTGTACTGGGCATTTTTCACTATTTATTTTTTTAATTAAAGTTGGGGTAAGTATAATGTATTCAGCACAGCTGAACAAACAAATCCATACTAACCTGTCAGTATAGCATAAATCAAGTAGTCCGAGAAAGAATTCACTCCAGCACTTCCTCTGCGATCTGTTCAGGCCTTTAAAAAAATCCAGCGAGTGACGGGAGGCTTTCACAGGTCCTTTTAGACAAGATTAGGTGACTAATATAAAGACTGTTAAAATCAATGGCGCAAGTTAGATGTAGTGTTATACAATGTGTAAGCAGAGGACTTTGACCTTAGGAGAGTGATGTTTGACTTCTTTGAGGGAATCATTGGGTTTTTTAGTCTAAGGTACAAGCATTTGCCTGTTACCAACCCTGGGCTGTTGTGGATGCATAACGGGGGGAAGGGGTAGGTCAAAGAGCAGTTATAGTAAAGTCAGTAACCAAGTGTGGCAAGTTTGATGGGTCTAGGCTTAAGAGTATGCATGTATGGTGTGAATCTGAACATCCTAGGTCGTTCTCGGGTTACGGCCAACGTTAAAGGTTTTTGGAACAGTTGCCGACGACACCAGGGCTATGACAATAACCCAACTTTTTCTTCAAAACAGACGAGTTTAAAATGAACAGATACATTTTCAAGACCTTGCTTAATATCATAAAATGTTTATGCAGGGTGTCTACGTGTAGAACCAAGTTAAATGTAAGACTTGTAGTCTATTTTATTACTACTCAAAATGAAATTTAAGCCTAGATTTGTGAACAGTTTAAAATGAACAGAAAAGTTTAAGAACATTGCCTAATCAGTTCAAAAGACGGTGCAGGATCTCATCTTTCATTAGTAAATATACAGTTATATCATTCTGAACACACCCTGATTAGAGCATGATTCTTTTACCAAGGGTTTGCATCAACACTTCTTACTGGAGGCATACCAAAATAAAGGTAACCCAACATAAACTGTAAATGTGAAAAGACGCAGGATGAAAATTTGAACCAATCCTATAAATTGTTAGACGTGAACTATGGATTTATCACTGCATTCACTTTGTTTCTCCACACTAGGACGACTTTAAGTAGATTAACTTATCCATTTCAGGCCTTCATTCAGCAACCCCTCCTCAGGTTATGCCACAGCCCCTTACTGGGTTAAGATAGGGTCACTGGCACACCAAGGTCACTGCTATTCTCCACAAAATTTTTTGACATAAATTTGAATTCACTTTTCCCTCAATGAAAGAAGGCATCTGAATCCTGAGGTAATGAACCACGAGGTTATTGCCTTTTTCCTGCAATCATACCACCATGTATTTTTACCAGGAAGTTGAACTTTTGTGTCATTTATCCACAAATCATTTTCCCCACAAGTGTTTTGGCATATCCAGACGGGCTTTTGCTGCAGGTGTTTGGCTATTACATTACTAGGATGGCTTTAGAACCTCATTCTTAAGCACTTGTACACAAGAAAAGAAGAGGACCATCTTCTACAGCGATCTCTGCGGCTATTTCGCATTGTTATGGAGAAGAAAGGGGGTTTTCCCCGAGGAGCATCAGATTTTTGCATGGAAAATGGCTCGAGTGGACTCACTGGTGCCTTGACCACGGTGTTAAACTTCCAGTTTCTGTTTTGTATTCATTGAGTATTTATGTTTTGAATTCAAGGGAAACAAGAAATATAATTTGTTCTACATTATAAGGATTTGGTGTATGAAATAAAAATAACCATCCTTTTTTCTTTTTAATGAAAAAAGAATGCCCAAAAAGTACACAGACCCATATTGCCTCTGTTTGATAAGTATAATTTTAAGTACTTCTCCTCTGCTACCTTTACGGCATTACAGATTCCCATATCCATTTCAAATTAAAAGCCCTCTAGCCTCAGTGTATAAAAACTGTTCTTTTGGAAAATGCTTTTATTGTGAAATGTGCAGGAACCTGTTTAAAAAAAATAAAACTATCAAATTTTCTTTGATGGAATGCATGCCTAAAATTATGCGGTGTTATTTTAAGTATCTCCCTCTGCCAACCAGTTAGTCTACTACAGCAGAGAATAAATAGTGGCCAGAGACGGAGACAGGTGGCTTTACGATCTGTTCATTCACAACAAAACAAAAACTAATAAAATTTAGAAAAGGTGGTTTCATACATGCATTTATCATATTTGAAATTACAAGTCAGTTTTCTCCCCATTCAGATGCAAAGGGAGCTTCCAGAAGTGCACTGTAACAGATACTGGATCACAATAAAAATGACCAAGAGGCAGTACAGCTCAGATTCTCGCTTTATTGGTCAACTTGATGAAAGACTACAAAACGAATTCACAAAAAAATCTTTCAAGTAATCAAATCTGTACAAACCTAAACTGTATGTTTTTATTTTTTTTGTTTGTTTTTTTTTACAGCTCTGGCTCATATGAATCTGAAGAGTCATATGCACGTGTGTGGGTATGTGTGTCAACGTGTGCTTGCTCTTATAAGGTGACAAACTCCACCCTGTTCAAGCATACTGTGATCATACTCCCAACAGGCAAGACACAGCATGCACACACATGCACACACCTGTGTTATCGATTTTACAGTACAGAGGACAGGGAAAAAAAAATAATAAAAAAAAATCCCCCCTCCACAAGTACTCACATACACACCATCTGTTAGCAGGAGTTTTTCTGCCAGATTCATTTCATCAGCAATCTCCCACCGTCTCCCAAACCCTGTCATTTCAGTCAAATTACTGTACAGACAACGTGGTTTCAGCCTTTCAGTGGGAAGAGTGGTCAGAGAAAGGGGGTTTAGGGAGGGGGCATATAAATCTCTAATATTCTCACACAGAATATACACGTGCACACATGATTTTAATGCTCACCTGCAGACATTTGTAGCCTGCACACGCGCGCACTCACTCAGACAATCTGTAACATTAAAAGTTTTAAGAAGTACAGATAAAAAAGGAAATAAAAGCCCTGGGTATAGGTTTGATTTCTGGCTGTTTGGTGAAAGAAAGGAGAAGAGAGGTAGAGAGGGCAGGACAAGGGTCAAGGGCAAACTACTGGTGTCATTTCTTAGCTTTCCTGGGAGGAGTGACTGGGCGACCAGAACCCACACCCCCTCCACCACCATAGAACAGCTTCTTGTCGGCGGGTTTGAGGATCTACACAAGGAAAATAAAGAAAGAGAGTGAAAAAACAAGAACAATCGAAGTTTGTTTGTTTTTTTTGCAAACTTGGTCAGTGATAGGTCTCTAGTTCACCTGGAATGAGCACATGAGGGTCTCATCTACACTCATCATAGCTCCAGCATTGTCAAACTCCCCACAGTAGTTTGGGGCTGAGAAACAGAGTCACCAGCTGCCTCTTTGCAAAGAATTCATATCCATCCTCAACCACCTGAAAAACAAACATGACTGGTTAGCAAACTCACACAATAGAACAATTGACTGTTACGGATGACAATACATGACCTTATAAATGCCCATTACTTGCACAGCTTACCTAGTTCTAAGCAAAACTCGATTACAGAATTAACAGCGTTAAAGTGTGGTAACAAAGTTCATATTTTTTAAGCTTTTCACCAATTGTATACAACTTTGAAGCAAGAGCTCTAATGAAATGTGTTGCATTTTTCCATAAATAAACCCTTAAGGCAAAACAAAAGATGGACAAATCAGAAAGTAGCTTGAGATCAAAATGAGACTTACAGTAATCATGGATAACTGTAGCCATGCAAGACCAGCAGCAATACCAATGGAAACTAATGTCATCAAATTACAGTAATAAAAAATTTAAAGACTTAAATCAAAATGTGTTGCTAAAGATGAAGCTGTCTTACAAGCCAAATGTGTTTAAGGGGTTAAAAGGTTTTCAGCCACCGTACCACCGCCACTATCTAAACACTTCCCCCTGCAGCACTTCCACATGACATTTCTTAAAATACACAATGGCATCTGTAAAAACATTGTTTGATAAATATTCCAACCTTCCTGTAACTGCAAGAAAGAGTCACTTCAATGCAATGGCCCTTTTTACTCACATGACATACACACCACATGCACCTCACCAGATCAAAAAAGTACCTGGTGTCCTGCTGCAGCTTCTTATCAAGACCAGACAACCCACCAGCATCTTTAAACATAACTAAGGGTAAAAATTCCCTTAACCATACACTTAACCATGACCTTCCCATCACATCCTCCTAGTTTTCAAACCCTTTCATCCTTTCACTTCACTACCTATATTATCTATTGCAAAACACACAACTAACCTTTAAATGAAAGTTTTTGTACTGACCTGATGGGCTCGACAAATGAGGTCCATGTCATGTTTGTGGAGGAACTTTGTGACCACATCTGCACCAAAAGTGAAGGAGACACCGCGGTCGTTCTCACCCCAGCCCAGCACATCTTTATCTGGGTCTGCCCAGAGCAGGTCACAGAGGAGGCCCTGGTCAGGAACATCAGTGGGACGCATGACCCTTCTCACCTGCTCCATAGACTGGAGGTCTGGAGATAGGCCTGGAAAACATAAATGTCCAAGAATTAAACTTTAGCAAAAAAACCCCCCACGATTTTAGAATGTTGATGTTTTTGAAGCTTGCCGGGATGTAAACACAAAGATCACACGTGGCAAACAACCCTCAAAAGTGATATTTCTGAAACACGCACACACACACATTAAAAAAAAATAATAAAAAAATCCACTCCTGCCTAAAATGGCATAGAAACAACTCTACACTTTTGCCTCATGTAGTATGCAAAGATCTGGGGGGGATCCATGCATCACCCTGTCACATATCGCATGCATGCTGCCACCGCCCTGCATCTGCAAGCCCCACACAAGTTCCCTTGCTACATGGAGGGATATACAGCTCTCCTTAAGTGTGAGCTTTGTTTAGTAGTGCTTAAATTTTACATCAGGAGGTACAGAAGACAAAGAGGGTGCTGTTCCAATGTTTACTTCACCCGTATTTCCTCCTATCTGTTGGTCTATTTTCACTGTGACACACACACACAGGACACAGGAAATACCTCATTCCCGATCACCAGTTAACAGATCACACCATCTTGCAAGTATACTGGATTGGTTCCTCCCTTTGGTTCTTTAGATCATCAGCAGAGTTACTATTCAAAAATGTGAAGAGATGGCACTATGTGCTAGTTTTGCTCATAGTAACACAAACACCACATTTGAACTTCAAGGTGTAAAACTATTAAATACTTTGGGAGGTTTTGATGAATGTGACTGTGGATGTCTGACAGTGTGCCAACAGGACATGACTGACTGCTGCAGTATTAGCCTAATTTCTCTTGTGAATAGAGTGCATCTGACACAGCACTGTCTCCCCCACAGGCCCTTCACATTGGAAGCTGCATGTGCTGCACTGCACTCTGAAACCCATTCTTTTCTATGGTTTGTGCTGCGCAATAATGGTTAACTAATGGCTCTGGTGCAAAGATACTTTATGCATGCCTGTCAAACTGTTATCTTATGTGTTTTTGTGACAGGCTGCTAGTAACAAAGTTTCTAAAGATACAATTTAAAATTGGTTCTTTGCAAAGTTATGTGTAGCCTCAACACTTGTTCATCCCTTAAGTTAGGTTCCTTTTTTTATACTTGGATGATTCATAGGTCAGTGTTAAGAGGCTTTACAAAAAAAGAAAGAAAAAATAAATTCCTATGAAAAGGCTCAGGTAGAAGGACTGGAATGAAAATAAGTGAAAAAGCTGCTAAATGTTCAAAGAAAAACTTTGCAAGACCTTCAGAAAGCCTGGAGAAGATGACTTGGAGAAAAAAAAAAATACAAAAAAGTCTGGCTCCTAGGAACTAAGATGTAAAGAAATGAGGGGTGGTTCAAGACATTTGTACAGTAATGTACACGTATTGGGCAAAAGGCGCTGATGCATTCAAAGGCAGTCTGTTAAAACAGTACCTCTTTCATCTATATGTCTCGTGACCCAGGAGAGAGGATTTATAAGTACAGTCAAACAAATTAAGATAATGCAAAGTCCTGCTACACCGTGACCATTATGTTGACAGATACAACAGAGCAGAGTCGAGTCTTTGTGTGCTTGCTCTGGATAGAAACCAAATTAACAGTTTGAAGAGGATACCTCCATGGCAACAGAAGATCTTCTCATCAACAATGGCAGCAACAGGCAAACAGTTGAAGCAGTCAGTGAAGGTCTTCCACAGCTTTATGTTGTATCGCCTTTTACCTGTGGGAGAAAAACAACAAATAGTGGGCCACAATCTAATCATCAGAGCTAAATCAGCAGTGACAGTTGTTTCAATTTGGAAACACATTTTACATAATCTGGGCTCTGACTAGGACAAAAAGCATGTGACTGAATCACTGTTCCTACTGCCTGATCATGCTCCTTAGCCTAAAGCCTGGTGTACTGAACATTATCTTTTTTTCCCCATCATGTCTACAGGAACACAGCATCACAAGTGAGTTGAAATCTTGGGTGCAATTTTATTTTATTTTTTTTTAAAGTATACTTAATTACTTAAGTGACATACATATTTCCTTAATGCCAATAAAATAACTAAAATAAAAATGGTAACCGCAACAGCTGTTGCAATAAAGACATCAAATGCTGGTAAACTTTGCTTCAGTAATTACTTTGTGATTCTTTATCTTTATAAGTAGATACAAAATGAAGAGTGATTGATTTTTGGTCTCTAATTACCCATGTAGCCTAGACACCAAAGCCAAACAATATCTAATAAAACAACCTTCATAACATGGAATATATACTACTTTTCAGACAATAAATCTGTTCTAACTATAACCATGAAATCTTTCTAATGTACATTTCCAGTATTTTCAGGTTACACCAGAATTTTGATGATTTGTACACATTTTTTTATTTTTCATCTTTTTTTTTTACAGTTTCAGCATGTTAAAAAAAAAAAAAAGATAAGGTGTTCTGTTGACCACACCAAGGTCAGCTGTGTTTTAGCTTATGATTCTCTTCAACTGCTGGTAACCACAGAGTGCAGTTGCACAGCTTTCAAAATTATTGTCTGCATCTTTAGGCATGCAACATGACTTACACTCATCGTAGAAGCCATATATTCTGTTTATAGAGGCGCACTCATGGTTTCCTCTCAGCAGAAAAAAGTTTTCTGGGTATTTGATCTTGTAAGCCAGCAACAGACAGATGGTCTCCAGGGACTGTTTGCCTCTGTCCACATAGTCCCCCAGGAATAAGTAGTTGCTTTCTGGCGGAAAGCCTCCATATTCAAACAGCCTCAGCAGATCATAGTACTGCCCGTGAACATCACCTGGAGAAACAAGCTGTATTAGAGTGGAAACAGCTATGCTGTTCAAAGGTGTGACTATCATGCTCAGTATAACAAAGGCTAAGGGAGCAGGATGGAGGTACAACACGACTAGGGACCTTGAAAACTAGCACTTTATACCATGACTGACAAAACAGTTTAAATAAACACCATTCTTCCAGAGTTACATTACATGTGTGCTTAACTGTGAGTTGCATTTAGTGGGGATGCTTGTGATTTTTATTGCAGTACAAATTGTTCCAGTCCCTAAAACCTGAAGGCTGTTCCTTCAACTCTCATATAAAACAATCACTCCACAATCATTTAACATTAAACGGTACAGGAGGACAACTCCAGGGAAACTTGGAAGTACAAAACAGCACTGGACTAGCAATGCAGTTCCAGTTTATCCCTTCAGTTGTTTATGTGGCAAGGTTACAGCCATGAACTGCATTCTGCCATAAAGAATTTAAGAGCCAGACTGTTTTAAATTAACTATAATAATTTAGCATCTGGTCATGTGAACAGTGGAGGATAGTTTGAACACAAGCTGACTCAAAACAGCACTCTAAGCTTCAACAGCTTGCTATTTTGTTTGACCACCCTTGAGAATTCCCTGGACTCCCAAGAACACCACTTTAAGCCTCACCACAAATCTTGAGGGGCGCCTCGAGTTCAAGCAGGATTGGCTGGCTGAGGAAGATCTCCCGGGATTTGAGGCACAGACCACGGATTTCATTCTCTGTCAACTGAACATTTTTGCCAGGTCTAGAGCCTTTCACTGTGAGGGGGAAAAAAATGAGTCAGAAAACAACAGCCTAACAGCAGCAGAACTTTATATTAGTTTAAACAGGAAAGAGGTAAAATAACATTGAGCCGTAATGGTGCTTTAAAGAAAATATTCTTATAAATACCTCTTAAAATGTAATTGTACGGCATGTTGCCATGGACGTTTGGCCCAATTAATTTTGTAATGTGCAAACTATTTAGGTGCAATTCTGCTATTTTCATGAGCAGAACCAATGTAAATAGAAAAGAGGAGGACAAATCTGTGGAAATCTTAATGCTCGTTTATAACTAATGTCTGCAACTTTCACACACATTTTTTTATGACTAATCTAGTATGGCTCCAAATGCATCCCAAACCACACATAAAGCAAGAAATTTTCAGAGACATCATGAGGCCGACATACACAAAGAAATCAAGACTTTCTTTTAACACCCTGGGTAATTTAACTGGGTTACAGAGCGTTTCGTGCCTTTCCTACATATATAACGGAATCTCGGTATTAAAATAAAATAAAATGAGCTTGACCCTGTCAGCATGCAGGAATGATCTCTTAAAAATCACCGTTTAACCACTTCACAGTGTATCAAACATGTATAAATATTTTAAAATATATATATTACTGCATCACTGCATGTGTCAGTGTAAGTTTACCGAGATCAAGTCTCACAATACTAATGCTGTGAATATATAATTGTGTCAAAATTATGTATAACACATGTGTTTTACGAGGTCAGAACCAATAAAGTTAATTTCCTGCGAAACTACCGACCAAACCAGACCGCTGTTCTGGAGCATTCAAATCCTTTCGCTTGCAAGAAGCGGCGGATGAACTGAACTTGCCATCACGGCGTTGGCGGCTATCGTTCCCTAGCCGCTGCTGGCTAAAATGGCTACCTCTTTGAATAAATATCGAGCGAAATACTCGGTCTTACCTTCGAGGAGACGTTGTATAATGGAGTCGATGTTCAACTTGTCGGCCTCTGCCATGTTCTGCCCCTATTCCGGTCGGCTTCTAATAACTCCTAGGATTCAAGAGGTACTGGCTGTTAACTGGTTGCCGAATTATAGTTAGCTGAACTAGTTTAGTGTTAATCGGCTATCGTTAGCCCGCTAGCTAGCTAACCTTGGGGAAGAATTGGCTACCTCAAAATTTGAGGAAAGGTTTTGAAATTTTAAAGGTGTGATGGCTGACATGTACTTCGCAAACCGCATTAATCGACTAATTCCATTTAGACATCCGAATTCAGTTTAAACTATTCGTATTTTCTCGACTGCGTTATTTTGCGGCAGCTACTAGCACCATGCCATCGACAAAAAAAATTGCTAGACGAGCGTTAGCTCAAAGGGAGCTTGAAAGGAAGTGGGCTGACCGCTCCCGTGCACCCATTGGCTAGTTTTCCAAAATAGGCGGCATTTGGGACATCCCATCTAATGCTGGATTGGTTGTTCTCTGTGTCGATCAGCATTTACTCATCTCAAACTAATATGTAAAAAGGGCATTATTGCTTGATTACGTTTCTCGTTCTGGCTATGGTAAATGAATGACTTTATGAGTCGAAACAAGAAAAAAATCGCACTTCTCGCATTTCCCAATTGCTCAAATAATCGTGTTTGTATTCGTTTTGTATTTGTTGCGCAGTAAAAGCGACTCCCACGGAAGTGACCAAGGTTGGAAGAACTAGCGACGTATTTTGGCGCTGACGCAATGTCTCGGCGCCTGGTAACACGCACCGGGTGATTCATTGTAAAGTTGGGAGATGGCTTGGCTAATTTACTATTTCACTAAAAGAGAAACATGTCTCTAAGCCGGACAGCTGCTAACTTATCTGTTTTACACTAATACTACAGTTTGTGTTAGACAATCATCCGATCATGAAGTTGCTCCATAAAGATATTGAGAAAGATAATGCCGGGTGAGTGAGCGGTGATGCTAATGTTAGCAAGCTAACGAGCTTGCTGTGTTGTAGCTGACTATACATGTGTCAACGCAGGCGCTGGAAATGTCCACCTGTTGGTTATATTCCCGTGCATACTCACAGAGGTGTGGGTTTTGCGTTAGTTTTGCATTTTGTATTAATATGTGTTTAAACAGAACCATTATCAATGTATTAGAACTTCGGGTTCCGCTTTAGTTTTACTGGCTGTATGCACAAACCACACCTTAGCGAGTAAACAAAACAAACTTGTGCTTATAATTTATGTATACTTCCTAGTCGGACGCATGGAAGTTCATGTATCATTTTACCATCTTCACATCTCAAATAGGGATCGTATCAATCGTTTTATTTTGTGTTAACCAAAACTACAAATAACACCAGCTGACTCATGGATCCCAACACTTTATTCAGCCAGGTGACTCTGGTGCCAGAGGAGGCGGAGGATATGTGGCACACCTACAACCTGCTGCAAGTGGGGGACAGCTTAAGAGCCTCGACTATCAGGTAATAATGCTGAGATCTTTAAGGATTACAGTGAACCCCTTTTATTTATTTTTTTAACCAGCACTGTTCCCAGAAAGAGAAGTAGTCCACTATGTTTCACCACTACTATTACTAGCACTGGGCAATATACTTCATTTTAAATAGGTTAGGTGTTTATTTAGTACAATAAACAGGTGCAATTTAATAATCCATTTTGTAACATAATTTGTCCTCCATTATGTACATTATTTATATTTATACTGATACATATTGTTTATGCAGATCTTTTTATCATTCTACTTTAACTCTTATACTTTCTATTTGTATTTTTATTTTTATTGTGTCTTAGTTGTTGTTTGTGCTCTGTACTATTGGCAAAACTATTTAAGGATTAGACACCCACTGCAACAATTAAGTTGAAAGAAAAGCTTTCTGTTTTTAATACAACTATTTGTGCAGCAGTGTGTAAAACCTCTCTGTAGAAATACTTTACATATACGCTAGTCATGTATCTTGATTATTATAGAAATAGCAATAATATTACTGTTTATTTTTTAATTGGTATTTCATTAACTGTCAGTAGGATAATTATGGTTAAGTATACCATAATGTTAAAAAAAAAATAGCCCTCAAGCAGTGTTGCTTTATGCTTTGCCATGACTCATCATATGGAATGATACTCTTACAGAAGTGTGAAGTTTTGCTGTACTGAAGTTTTGTTCAATAAAGTCATTCTATGTTAGTCAAGGATTGTAATGGCTTTCAGCTTTACTCTTCTTAGTGTTTTGTTCTGAAATACACACAGTGTCATCAGAACAACAGCTAAAGCTTTGACTCTTGTTCCCACAGAAAGGTGCAGACAGAGTCCCCTACAGGAAGCGTGGGCAGCTCCAGAGTCCGGACTACTCTGACTTTATGTGTGGAGGCTATCGACTTCGACACCCAGGCCTGCCAGCTGAGAGTAAAGGGAACTAACTTAGAGGAGAACCAATATGTCAAGGTCTGAATTTTATAAGCACCCTGGTAGATGGAACTGGGTGAATTATTTACTGTTGTTTTTTTTCTCCCTATATGAACCTATC
>JAMQGT020009043.1:0-37803 GCA_024447675.2 Pterophyllum scalare | reverse complement strand
GATGTTATGTCCTGTTATTTCGTTCAGTTACGTATTGCTCTCCTTAATTTCAGACTGTGTTTTGATTTATTTATAAAAAATAAAAGAACAAAGTTGAGAGAGTAAACAATGGAATTAAATGGCGCTTACCGGAGAAGGCCTCACCTGAAGGGACTGTGCTTCTGTCGCACGCCGTCCTTCAGCAGCTTGTCCGGATCTCCCAGCTGAACATGCCGGGGTTGTCCCGCTTGTACTCCTCTATCCTTCTCTCTACATCCGGCGTGGCTACCTGCTGCAGGGCAGCGTGAGCCGCACAGAAACAAGGTCAGTGAGAGCAGCAGGCCCGAAACGCGTCATGTTAATATTTAGAAAGAAACTGGAAACTATCAGGCCTGTGATGGTAAGGAACAGCTGCTGACGGGTTCCAATGCATTATTTAGCCTGCTGACATTCACAGAGTTATTTTGGGCTCCTTTATGTGGCTTTTCTCACCCGGGGTTTGCTGCCGCCGATCGCACCGGGCCGGATGGACCCGGTCTCCTGGTAGCGGCAGAGGGATGCTCGGAGATCGCAGCCGTGGGAGACCCGAAGCTGTCGCGAAATGACGCAGGGCCGGATCCCGGTGGTGGGCCATCTCGACTATCTTGTGTCGGATATGGTTGGGCAACGGCCGGCCGTTAATGAAGACCCCCCCAAGCTGGTTGACCCGTCCCTGGCCCAGAGGCGTAGACACTGTGGACGACACAAGGCCAGATTCTGTAAAGAGCGATTTTAACTGGCATTTAATCACAAACTGTTAACGAAAAGCCGTCCCGGTTAGAGGAGCAGGCCGTTTCCCTGCCTGCATATAATTCAAACGGAGTGCGGGCCCAGAGTTCATTTAGAGCACAATGCCAGAATTATTTAAAAATCTCTTTCGATTGCCATTAAAGGCTGACACTGCGAGAGGAGGTGAAGACCACTTTTTCTCACGCTTCATTATTCAGCATCACGGTGTCCAAATGCCGGAGCGATCCTCCCGGTCGGTTTGGATTCACTTTGAATTTCCAGGCGCGGCTCCCAGTGCTGCGGACACCGTTTGGGTTTTCCCTGGAATCTAAACTCGATCTAATATTTTTGACAAAGTGATCACGGGATGATGACGCGCACTAGTGCCTAGGACCTTTAATATTTTGCAGAAGAATAATTTCATTTTTGTAAGCCACTTATGTATAACCATGCATTTGCTTTCAATGCCAGTCCTTCCAGAAGAAATGTTGAGCCTACAGTTGTCTTCAAATGTGCCTTTCGTGTTTAATTCAGGATAGTTTCATCTTCAAACTAAACTTTCAAGTTTTTAGCCTCCTCATAAAATCTGACGAGTCTAAAGACTGCTCAGCGGCTGCTATGGAGCCGCATCTGCGGAGCTCCTGCCCCGACCTTCCAGAGGGAATCCGGTGCGGGGATAATTCTGTCCGGGAGCCGGGCGCATCATTCGCGGTACCGTTCCTGGCAAAGACGACATTGTACCATGAAAAAGAAAAGGAAAGAAAAGATAAGAAAAGAAAAGAAAAGATGGACACGTTTCTAGATGTCCGGTTCAAGTGTTGACTTGTTGGTCTGGTGATTGGTGCGTGTTGAGCAAAAAACAAACAAACAAACAAAAACGGTGGTTGGATATTAATATGTGAGCCCCACAGCATCCAGGCAAGCAGCTGTTTTTGGAGCGGAGTCCTTACAGAGGTGATGTGTTCGCAGCACACAGCTGTTATGAGTCTGGCATCAGTTTCTTTTCTCCCGGAGAAGTCTGGACCAGGCGGGCTCGAGCATGGGTGATTTTTCGGGAGCACCAATAGGTTCTTGGAGCTTCTCTTATTTGAGAGAAAAAAGGCTCCAATAACTTTCAGCGGCCAATGAGGAGGAAGGGATCCTGATGTACGTACGCACGCACAGACACACGAAGCCCACAATACACAGGCCTTAACAAACTTCTAACACACTCAACAGCCTACACACCCGCACAGCCGCCCGTACGTCACACTGGATGGACACAAACACCAGCACCTGTCAAATCCAGGCCAGCGCAACCATCCTGTGCCAAACAGCTGCAGGCTGTCTGGTCGGTGTCAGAATGCTGCTGTAATGTTTCCTTTTATTCACAGCTGGCAACAGAAACGCCTGAAAGCTCTGAAACCAGAGTGGGAAGCGCACAGGTCTGATCATACACAGCACGATCCAATCAGCAACATTTCACACTTTTACTCTCTGTGATGAAAATATTTGTCTTTGTCTCGTTTGTCTTTCTAAAAGTTTGACAAATAAGCACTTCCAACATGTTCAGTTCACTGTCCTCTGAATGATAATGCAAACCCCGAAAATTCAGTTCAGAAACGTGCACAGCGTGGCGTCGTGTTTCAGATTCCCCTGAGTTCACTTATGTTTCTCAAGCTTTCATAAACAGTTTGATTGGTCCATTTCAATACAGGTCATAAAAGTCAAAGAAATAAAAGATTTCAAATGCACACAGAAATACTTTATTTACCCCATACTTAGGAAATTGTTTGTGATAGATAGATAGATAGATAGATAGATAGATAGATAGATAGATAGATAGATAGATAGATAGATAGATAGATAGATAGATAGATAATTTCTAAGAGCCCTAAAAGTCATTTTCATACTCATGTTGTGGTAAATATACTGAGAGAAAATCATTTGATAAATGTGTGGTGTTTAGAGAGCTGCATTCACAGGGATGTACTGTACTACACAAGTCCAGATTTGAATTTGGCAAATCAGGAAAATGACAATTATTTAATAGTGTTTGTATAAATATTTATTTATAATAGATCTGTATTTATTTCACAATTCATTTGTCACATGTTGTGGTGCTTGAAAATGTAAGCAAAAGAATAACAGGAATGAATCAGTGTGAAAACATCATGAACACAGAAAAGAGGGCTCAGTGTTCTTTATGTTCATGATGAGAATGAACATGAAGTGAAGCATATGTTCAGGAAGTATTTAGACCTTCTAAACTCCTCACAGCACATACAGATCTTTAATAAAGTAAAATCAATTTCTTAAAGCATGGATTCCAGCTTGGCTTATCAAGGATTCTTTATTGCCATTCGCATCACATTTACATGCAGCGGAACAATATTCTGTCCTCAGGTCCCAGTGTTGCCCATGTAATAGTTATGACATTCAAGTAATTTAAAGAAGAATAAATATAAAATATAGGTAACATTAATATAAAGAAAAAAAATATATGTATATATTTCCTCTCTATATTATTGTTACTACCATCACTCTTAAACTGTAATTCTATATTTATTTTTTTATATATATATATATATATATATATATACATACATATATATATATATATGTGTGTGTGTGTGTGTGTGTGTGTATATATGTATGTATGTGTGTATATATATATATATATATATATATATATATATATATATATATATCCCTTTATTTTTAGTATATATATATATATATATATATATATATATATATATATATATATATATATATATATATATATATATACTAAAAATAAATATAGGATTACAGTTTAGGATGTGGAGTGATGGTAGAGACCCATGGTGCCCAAGCAGTGACAGCAGCAGCTTAAATGTGTGAAACAAGGAGGTGTGGATCTACACAGAAGCTGGTCCTGCTCTTGATGCTCGTCAGCCTCCTGCCTGAGGGGAGTGGAACAAAAAGTGTGTGCTGGGTGTGTGGGGTCTTTCAGGATGCAGGTGGCCCTTTGGGGTGGCTGTACCTCAGGAGGTAGAGCAGGATCACCTACTGATCAAAAGGTTGGAGGTTTGATTCCTGGCTGCTCCGTGCTGCAGTGCCACAGTATCCTTGGGCAAGATACTGAACCCCAAGTTGTTCTCTGATGCAAGTGTTGGAGTGTGAATGTTAGACAGTAAAACCACTTACCTTAGTTACATATGGAAGTGCTTGTATGAATGGGTGAATGTAAATGTGTTGTATAAGCACTTTGAGTGCTCAGATAGAGTAGAAAAGTGCTATATAAGAACTAGTCCATTTACCATTTTCCTGCATCCGGAGGTGTAAATGTCCGTGGTGGTGGAGAAGCTGACTCCAGCAGTCCTCTGTGCAGCCTTTACCACCCTCTGCAGAGCTTTCTTCTCTGCCACAGAGCAGCTTCCGTGCCACACACTAATGCAGGAGCCCAGGATGCTCTCCATGACACATCTGTAGAATGAGGAGAAGACTGAGCTTCCGAGTCCAGTCTGCCTCAGCCTCCTGAGGAAGTAGAGGTGCTGGTGTGCCTTCCTGACCAGACTGGAAGTGTTGTTGCCCCAGTTGAGGTCATTACTTAGGTGAACACCCAAGTACCTGTACCTGGGGACCACTTCCACTGCAGATCCTTCAAAGTGCAGGGAGAGGAGAGGTATTTGACTCTTCTGAAGTCCATCATCATCTCCTTTGTTTTTGCCACAAATATTAGAAGACTAGAATATCCTCCCAGACCTTCTAGAAGGATATCTAGAAGGTCTGGGTTCGAATCTCACCTTGGACCAGGCCCTTCTCTTTGGAGTTTGCATGTTCTCCCCGTGTTTGAGTAGGCTTCCTCCAGGTACTCCGGTTTCTTCCCACAGTGCAAAGACGTGCAGCTACTGGGGTTAGTTAATTGTTGATTCAAAATTGTCCATAGGTGTGAATGTGGGTATGAATGCTTGTCTGTCTCTCTGTGTTTGAACAGGATAAGCAGACGTGAATGGATGTCCCTAAAAGCTCCCTGAAAAGCCTTCAGCTGATCCAAAATGCTGCAGCTAGAGTACTGACAGGGACTAGAAAGAGAGAGCAGATTTCTCCCATATTGGCTTCTCTTCATTGGCTCCCTGTTAAATCTAGAATAGAATTTAAAATCCTTCTCCTAACATACAAGGTCTTGAATAATCAGGCCCCATCTTATCTCAAAGACCTCATAGTACCGTATCACCCCAATAGAGCACTTTGTTCTCAGACTGCTGGCTTACTTGTGGTTCCTAGGATACTTCAGAGTAGAATGGGAGGCAGAGCCTTCAGCTTTCAGGCCCCTCATCTGTGGAACCAGCTCCCAGCTTGGATTTGGGAGACAGACACCCTCTCTATTTTTAAGATTAGGCTTAATGACCCTAAACCATCACTTACTTATGCTGCAATAGGGGTTGCTGGGGGTTTCCATGATGCACTGATGCTACGTTTCCACCGCCGAGGTGCCGGTGCTTGTGCCAGTGCTGCTGTCAGTTTCAAACTCTTAAGAATGAGCCTGCATTTCCACCACGCTTTGTGAACTGCTCCTTTACGTATGAGTGTGGGCGGGTCCTCATCTGGACACTGAAGCTGAAGGGCACCAACGTGGGAAAACATGCTCCCCTTTGTTGTGCTGTGAACACATTTTATGGTCCAAACCAAACTACTGCAGCATCTGTGTGCAGCACAGAGGGAAAAACAGAGATTAGAGCAAGATGACAAGTACGCACTTTGTGTCCTTTTATCTGTGACATGAACTGATACAAAGAAGCAAGTTCAGCCTCAGAGCCCAACCTAATTCACAGCTGAGAAAACCGCATCGTTTTTCTCCTGTAATACACACAATGCAGTGAAATAGCGGTAGAAAACTTTACGTTGAGGTGGCAGAGTCACGCCCTTCTGCCGCTTTTGTCACGCGTTCTTGGTTTGAGACCAGCTAGCTTGCAGGGCCTGAGGCTGCTGGGGGGTACCCATGATGCACTGAGTGTTTCTTTTCATTCACCTCTTTTTACTTTGTTTATACCCCACTCTGTAATTAATCATTAGTTATTATTAATCTCTGGCTCTCTTCCACAGCATGTCTTTTGTCCTGTCTCTCTCCCCTCAGCCCCAACTGGTCACAGCAGATGGCGGCCACTCCCTGAGCCTGGTTCTGCCGGAGGTTTCTTCCTCTTGAAAGGGAGTTTTTCCTTCCCACTGTCATTTTCCTCACAGGCAGTTTTCCTCTCCTGCCTGTAGTCAGACTCATCATTGTTAGCAATGCATTAGACCACTGCTGTGTCATCCACAAACTTCACAATATGACAGACAGGCTGTTTTGCTGAGCAGTCATATGTGAGCAGGGTGAACAGAAGAGGGCTCTGCACACAGCCCTGCGTGGAGTCAGTGCTGAGGATGATGGGGGAGGAGGAGACAACGTGGATCCAGCCGATTGCGGCCTGTTCGTCAAGAAGTCCAAGACCCAGTTGCAGAGGGAGGAGCTCAATCCAAGCATGAAGAGTTTGTGCACCAGGTTCTGTGGAATGATGGTGTTGAAGTAAGACTGTTCAGCCATTTTTGTCTGATACTTTTCCAAGTCCATATTGCTGCTCCAGTCTGAATATTAGTTGTCTTCTTTCAGTTCTGGTAGTCTATTTTCCCATCCACAAACCTTCTTGACACAAGAGCAGTAAATTGGCAGCTCCTGGAGTTGCTGAATGCAACCATGGATAGACATAGCTTCAGTTTTATCACTCTTTCCGGTTGGGTCTTGTTAGTTATAGTATTTTAGGTTTCAGCTTTGCTTCCCCTGTCTTGTCATCTTGGATTAGTGTCAGCTGTGTCTCATTACCCTGGTGTTTCATCAGAATGTCTGTGTTTCTTCCAGTCTGTGTACTCTTATCTGTGTTGCTAGTTCATGTTTTCTGTACATTCTGGATTCCTGTTATGCTCTGTGGGATTTTTGCACTACACAGACTTTGGCTGCAACCTTAAAGGTCTATTTTTCTGTTCACTGGCCATGTCTTTGAGTCTGCATTTGACTGCAAATTCCTGCTCCAGCCATGATGGTACACCCTGGTTAAACCACGGACCCAGCAGACTTCACAACCCTTTCTGATGAGGAGCTGAAGGGGGATATTTTCCATTCATTAAAGGTACAAGTAAAGAGACTAAAATCTCAGCTCCCTCAAGCATCTTTGTCCCACCAGTAGCCGCAGCAACCTAGTAGCCAAATCTTATTGCAGCAGCAGTGGCCCAGCACCCAAGCCTCGTTGCAGCAGTCAACCAACTCCTCTCTGCCTCCCTGTCACAAAAGGGTGGGAAGGTGGCCCTTGGCAGCAGAAACCCAGTCCTCTGACCAAAGAAAGCATTACATCAGCTGATCTGGTCTCCTTGTTGTTCAGCTTACTCCCACCTGAGCCACTCCCTGGCTCACTGCTACTGTCCTTTCTGTCACAGGCCCAGCTGTCCAGCACCTCAGCATGCTCCCCACCAGTTCAATTCAGTTTTATTTATATAGCACCAAATCACAATAACATTCACCTCAAGGTGCTTTATATTGTAAGGTAGAGACCCTACAGGGGTAACCCCATCAGACAACTCCACATGAGCAAGTACATGGCGACAGTCTTCGGGTGGCATTCTCACTTGGGCTTAGCGCTCACTGCAGTATCATATCACTTCCTGTTCCTGTTAGAGAGCACAGTGGTATTTTTGTGTAGCTTGATTAATTATAAATCTCTAGATAACGACTTATTTCACAATGTAATCTTCAAATGCTTCACCAAAAGTATACATTCTGTTGAATCACTTCTAAATTATACTCACAGTATTCACTTATTGTATCTTTAGAGATTCACCAGCTTAGTGTAGCTATTAGCTTAGATCTAGTCACTAACAGCTTCTTCTCCTGTCTTTCCTGCTATGTGTGTCAGATGTTTAGTTACTCCTCGGCCTCCTTTAGCAGTAATGATAATTGCAATAAATGTAGAGTGTTTGTAGCTTTGGAGGCCAGGGTCAGTAAATTTGAGACCCAGCTCCACACCCTGGAAAATTCTGTGGTTGGTATGGACCAAGGTAGCTTAGCCACCGTTGGCTCTCCCACCAGTAGATCCTGAGCAGCCAGGAAAGCAGGTCAGTTGGATGTTTGCAAGAGGAAGCGTAGTCCTAATCAGAAGCCCCGCTACACATTCACATTCCAATTAGTTTTTCTCCACTCGGCAACACACTCGCCAAGGAACAAAGTCTAGTTATTAGCAACTCCATTCTGAGAAGCATGAAGCTAGTGACACCAGTGGCCATAGCTGATTGTCTTCCAGGGACTGACATAGGAAATCTGAAACTACTGGCTGACACTACATTTAGCATTTGCCAGCAGTTAATAATTCATGTAAATAGTAATGTCACCTGGTTACTCCAATCGAAGGTCACTAAAGTTAATATGGAATCGGTGTGTAACTTTGCAAAAACAATGTTGGACTGTGGGTCCCTCCCCAGTTGGACCCGGAGTGACATGTTTAGCCACATGTTCTCCTTGAATTGCTGGCTGTCTGAGTGGTGTCCAAAAAACGATCTGGGCTTCATAAATAATTGGGAAAGTTTCTGGGGAAAACCTGGTCTTGTTAGAAGAGATGACATCCATCCCACTTTGGATGGAGCAGCTTCATTTCTAGAAATCTATTAACCCTCCTAAAATGTGACTAGCCAGGGTTGAGACCAGGAAGCAGAGTTGCAGTCTTACACGTCCCTCTGCAGCTTCTCTCCTCCTGCCATCCCCCCAAAACCTCATCCCCATAGACGGTATAGATTTTAAAATAATTTTCCTCACATAAAAGGTCTTGAATATTTGTTCGCCGGTAGGGTAACGACCTAACCGTCAAATCTGGGGACGGTTCAACATTACGTTTCAATATCAATTCAGTTTTATTTATATCGCACCAAATCACAACAAACAGTCACCTCAAGGTGCTTTATATCATAAGGTAAAGACTCTACAATGATACAGAAAAAAAAAACAATAGAAACAACCTCCTATGAGCAAGCACTATGAGCAAAACTCTGGCAGAACCCGACTCAGGGAGGGACAGTCATCTGCCGCAACCAATTGGGGCTGAGGGGAGAGAGACAGGACAAAAGACACACTGTGGAAGAGATGCAGAGATTAATAATAACTAATGATTAAATGCAGAGTGGTGTATAAGCAGAGTAAAAAGAGGTGAATGAAAAGAAACACTCAGTTCATCATGGGTCCCCCCCCCTCCCCGCAGCCTAGGCCTATTGCACCATAACTAAGGGAGGGTTCAGGGTCACCTGATCCAGCCCTAACTATAAGCTTGATCAAAAAGGAAAATTTTAAGCCTAATCTTAAAAATAGAGAGGGTTCCTATCCTAGGAACCACAGCAGTCTGAGAGCGAAGTGCTCTATTGGGGTGATACGGTACTATGAGGTCTTTGAGATAAGATGGGGCCTGATTATTCAAGAACTTGTATGTGAGGAGAAGGATTTTAAATTCTACTCTAGATTTAACAGGGAGCCAATGAAGAGAAGCCAAATGGGAGAAATCTGCTCTCTCTTTTCAGTCCCTGTCAGTACTCTGGCTGCAGCATTTTGGATCAGCTGAAGGCTTTTCAGGGAGCTTTTAGGACAGCCTGATAATAATGAATTAAAATAGTCCAGCCTAGAAGCAATACATGCATGAATTAGCTTTTCAGCATCACTCTGAGAAAGGCCAAAGTAATGCCATCCAGAGTAAGTATCTGGTTTGACACCATGTTTCTAAGGTTTGTGGGGCAGAGTACAATATTCAGAAATTAGAGGTCATCCAGGCCTTTATGTCTTTAAGACATTCCTGCAGTTAACTTAATTGATGTGTATCATCTGGCTTCATGGATAGATAAAGCCTGGGATATCATCTGCATAACAATTAAAATGTATGCAATGCTTTCTAATAATACTGCCTAAGGGAAGCATGTATATTGTAAATAAAATTGGACCTAGCACAGAACCCTGTAGAACTCCATAATTAACCTTAGTGTGTGAAGAAGACTCCCCATTTACATGAACAAATTGGAGTCTGTTAGATAAATATGATTCAAACCACTGTAGTACAGTACCTTTAATACATATGGCATGCTCTAATCTCTGTAATAAAATGTTATGATCAACAGTATCAAAGCTGCACTGAGGTCCAACAGGACAAGCACAGAGATGAGTCCACTGTCAGAGGCTGTAAGAAGATCATTTGTAACCTTCACTAATGCTGTTTCTGTACTGTGATGAATAGAAGCAGAGAAGCCCAGACATTCCTCTTCCTAGCCACTTCCACCGACTCATCCAGGGGGATCCCAAGGCATTCCCAGGCCAGCCAAGAGATAGAATCTCTCCAGCATGTCCTGGGTCTGACCCAAGAGGCACCCTGGATGCATCCTAATCAGATGCCCAAACCACCACAAGTGACTCCTTTTGATGCGGAGGAGCAGTCGGCTCGACATTCAGCCCCTCCCAAATGGCTGCACTCCTCAGCCAACTATCCAGCCACCCTTCAGTGGAAGCTCCATTTCTGCGGCTTGCATTCAGCAATCTCATTTTTTGGGTCACTACCCAAAGCTTATGACATAGGGTAAGGGTCGGGATGTAGACTCGACCGGTAAATCGACAGCTTTGCTTTCACGCTCAGCAACCTCTTCACCACGACAGACCGGTGCAGCATCTGCATCACTGCAGATGCTGCACCGGTCTGTCTGTCAATTTCCCAATTCCTTCTCCTATCACTCGTGAACAAGACCCTGGGATACTTAAACTCCTCCACCTGAGGAAGTAATTCATCTTCGAGCCAGGGTGGGCAATCCACCCTTTTCCAGCTTTAGATCATGGCCTCAGACTTAGAGGTGCTAATTCTCAGCCGCTTCACACTCAGCTGCGAACCGTTCCACTGCAAGCTGAAGGCCACCATCTGATTAAGCCAACAGGACTACATCATCCACAAAAAGTGGAGATGAGATACTGAGACCACCAAGGCAGAAGCCTTCTGCCACTTGGCTACGCCTAGAAATTCTGTCCATAAAAATTATGAACAAACTTAGTGAGGGCCCAGACAAAGAGCAATTTGAAAGACCCCTATGGAAGAGCCATCAAGGCAACTGTTTACCCAGCCTGGGATAAGGTTACTGGGGCCCCACCATAGAGCCAGGCCTGGGAGGGAGCTTGAGGGAGAGTGTCTGGGAATTAGCCAGTGGTGACCAGCCAGCCTCAGCTCAAAGAGAAGCCAGGGGCCCACCCTCCTGTAGGCCCACCACCCACAGGAGGCGTATGGTTTGGGTGCATTGTGTGTTGGGCGGTGGCCATGGGTGGAGACCCTGGCAGACCAATCCCCAGCTATCAAGACTGGCTATTGGGACATGGAATGTCACCTCTCTGGTGGGGAAGGAGCCCGAGCTAGTGCATGAGGTTGAGAGATCCCGGCTAGTTATAGTCGAGCTGGCATCAATGCATGGACTGGGCTCTGGAACCAGTCTCCTGGAGAGGGGCTGGACTCTTTTCCAGTCTGGAGTTGCCCTCAGTGAGAGGCGGCAAGCTGGGGTGGGTATTCTTGTATTCCCTCGGTTTTCTGCCTGTACGTTGGAGTTTTCAGCGGTGGGTGAGAGGGTCGGTTCCCTCTGCCTTCAGGCTGGGAAATGGGTCCACACTGTTGTTTGCGCCTATGTGCCAAAGGACAGTTCAGAGTACCCACCCTTCTTGGAGCTGCTGGGCAGGGTGCTTGAGGGTGCTCAATCTGGTGACTCCATTGTCCTACTGGGAGACTTCAACACTCACGTGGGCAATGACAGTGAGACCTGGAGGGGCATGATTGGGAGGAATGGCCTGCCCAATCTGAACCCGAATGGTGTTTTGCTATTGGACTTCTGTGCAAACAGTATGTACAGTGGGTACCAAATGCTTGCTTATAGGGGGTCATTTTTACTGTCGGGTTTTTGCTGTATTATTGTAGGGTCTTTACCTACAATATAAAGCACCTTGAGGTGACTGTTTGTTGTGATTTAGTGCTATATAAATTGAATTGAATTGAATTGAATTGAATTGAATTGAATTGAATTGAATTGAATTGAATTGAATCGAATCGAATCGAATTGAATCGAATCTATTGGATTGAATTGGATTGGATTGGATTGAATCACTACCTGGTGGTGAGTTGGTGGCAGGGAGGATGCTGGACAGACAGTGCACCTAAATGTATCGTGAGGGTGTGCAGGCAAAGCCTGGCATAGGCCCCAGTCCATGAGATCTTCAACTCCCACTTCCATCAGAACTTTGACAGCATTCCAAGGGATGCTGAGGACACTGAGTCAGAATGGACCATGTTCCGCTCCCCCACTGTTGAGGCTGCTGCTCAGAGCTGTGGCTGCAAGGTGGTTGGTGTCTGTTGTGGTGGTAATTCCCGAACCAGATGGTGGTCACGGGAGGTGAAGGGAGCCATCAAGCTGAAGAAGGAGTCCTGTCTGGCTTAGTTAGCCTGTTGGACTCCAATGGCAGCTGACGGGTACCGGCAGACCAAGCAGAACGTGGCTCAGGTGGTGGCCAAAGCAAAAACTCGAGTGTCGGAAGAGTTTGATACAGCCATGGAAAAAGACTTTCGGAAGGCCTCAAAGCAATTCTGGAAAACCGTCAGGCAACTCAGGAGGGGAAAGCAGTGCTCCACTCACATGATCTATAGTGCGGGTGAAGGACTGCTGATTTCAACTGAGGCTATAGTCAGGCAGTGGAAGGAATACTTCTAGGACCTCCTGAATCCCACTGACACGCATTCTGTAGTGGAAGCAGAGTCTGGAGATGAGGGGGGTGACTCACCCATCACTGGTGGTGAGGTCACTGAGGTGGTTACACAACTCTTTGGTGGCAGGGTCCAGGGGTGGATGAGATTCACCCTGAGTTCCTGAAGGCTCGGGATGTTGTAGGGCTATCTTGGTTGACATGCTTCTGCAACATCATGTGGAGATCTTGTGTTAAATTTTAGTAATTTAATTTCACAGGCAATGGTGAGGTGCTTTTTTTTTTCAAAAATGTAAATATAGTAATTTACCTACTTTTTAACAAATAATATTTTGTTTTGAGGAAAAACCAGCAAAATACTCATTCCATCCTCTGCTCAGTGTGGCGGCCTCGACCGCATGCAGGTTCATGCCGAGCCACCAAGCCACTGAGCCACCTACCCATCCGGTACCCCCCCTGCGAGCAGACCCTCACAGCAAAGGAGACTGGAGGCCCACACAGGCCAGGGAGTATGCTCGGCAGCCAGTAATGGTTCACTGACAGAAATCTCCTTACGACTTTTACTTCCTTTTGTTAGCTGAACATTTTTTCAACACAAAACAACACTAGACTCACTTTCAACTGTGTTTACAATCTGATCACCAACAACAAAATCCGGTTCCTCACTGCAGCACTTGAAGTCACATGGTCCAATCTTGTATTCTGATTCGCTCAGGGACATGGAGGCATTTTTGGGCAATAGGAAGTGACATTTGGAAGCTTTTTGATAATTCAGACTAGTCAGAAACAGGTATTTAATGGGTTATGACACAACATGATTGATTGGCGTATAGTATGTGTGGCAGTACTATTCAGGGGGTTGGATGGAAAGCTCCTGCCAGTTGACGTTCCCTAGTGTATGCTAATCCCAGCCCAGCAGCCAGACACTGGGCTTCAACCAGTAATAAAGGCAGTGATGAGCAGTGTGGCTTGCAGCATTGTAGCCTCCATTACTACGTGTTCATGTTTCTACAGTAGAATAACTGTGGCAATCGTGTTGAAGACTCTTTAGGCTGGTTTTCATCCTTGTGTTGTGTTCATACCAATAACTGCAGGAAACATAGATGACCTAACCCAAAATTAAGCCAAAACATGTCTATCGGTTCCTGGTGTCTGACTGCAGTATAGGTCATAAACCATGTTGCCTCCATTTTGCGGATGGGACAGAGGTCAGAATAAAACAAAAAAGTTCTCCTCAGATACATTTCTCCCAAAGATGCTTTCTGCCATTATTAGTAGTTCACATCATGCTGACTTGGGTTCGAGGGGTCACATTGCTCATAAGTTTGATATTAAGTTTTTACTTGATGCTGTAAAATTTTGGTGCAATGTCAAGATAACGGCTTTGACTGGCAGCTGCAGTTTCAGAGAAACTGGCATATCTCTGAGTTGGGATGCTGAGAGCAGGTTAAAAGTTTACTTTCCAAAACCACAACTGTCTGTGTCAAACTGACAGCATGAGGCATTCTACAGTAAATAGGACTAACCAACATAAGGACCTGAGGCATCGTTGCCCTTTTTTCAGCAAGTGATTTCTAAACTAGTCAGTAAATTAACATCCTTAGCTAGCTAACTAAGACGAGTAGTTAGCTGTCAGTATGGGAACGCCAGTGTTCGTTAGCTAATCCGTGCACATGAATTAGTTTACTGTGACTGAAAAAATGTCTCTGTTGTGCATGAATGTTAATTAAAAATTAGTGTTTAGTTTAGACATTAGCTTTGCTGCTCTGACTGTACTGAACTGAATGATGTTCAGACCTGCAGCAGGTAGATCAAGATGAAGCACTGAAACTGTTCATATGAGAAACAATTTAATTAAATCCAGGTGTTCCGGTCACTTCCAAGGCCACAAAATCCGGTTCCTCACTGCAGCACTCTAAAAGACAAAGAATAACACACTCTAAACACAGGGTCAAAGACCCCTGGACCAGAGTGAAGAGAGGCGCAGACTGCTTCTACAAACATCAGTGAAAGAATGGGTCGCTCTCAGGAGCTCAGTGAACTCCAGCGTGGTACCGTGATAGGATGATACCTGTGCAACAAGTCCAGTCACTGCTAAATATCCCACAGTCAGCTGTTAGTGGGACTATAACAAATTGGAAGTGATTGGGAACGACAGCAACTCAGCCTAGAAGTGATAGGCCATGTAAAATCACAGAGTGGGGTCAGAGGATGCTGAGGGTCATAGTGCACCGAGGTCACCAACTTTCTGCAGTCAATCACTACAGACCTCCAACCTTCATGAACAGTGTGTAGAGAGCTTCATGGAATGGGTTTCCATGGCCAAGCAGCTGCATCCAAACCTTACATCACCAAGCTCAATGGAAAGCGTTGGAATCAGTGGTGTAAAGCACGTCGCCAGTGGAGACATGATCAGGTGACCCTGAACCATCCCTTCGTTATGCTGCTATAGGCCTAGGCTCTTGGGGGGTTCCCATGATGCACTGAGTGTTTCTTCACGCGCCTCTCTTCACTCTAGTCCAGGGGTCTTTGACCCTGTGTTTTGAGTGTGTTATTCTTTGTCTTTTAGAGTTTTTTCTTATTTATTTATGTTTTGGATTATATGCAGGAGTTCATAGGTTCTTGGTTGTATTTCTGTCCTCAAGTTTCAGTTAAGGTCTATTTTCATATAGCACTCTTCTTGGGGTTATTTGGTTTTGTCGCTGGTTATTTTTCTTTGCTTTTCCTTCAGTGTCATGTTCCTCTGTGTTCCCCGTGTCTTCTTATCAAGTTCTCGTCTCTATTTGTGATTCCGTGTTTTATTTCCTGTTTAATTTTGTTAGTCTTGCTTCCTGTGTCTTGTTTTCTTCCAAATACTTGCAGCTGTGTTCCCTGGTGCTTTGCCTCTCCCTGTGTGTTCACATTCAATCTTCCATATCTTCCATATTGTGTCCTAAACCTACCAGCCACACAGCACCACTTAATAGAAGAACTTGATCACTACAATTGACCACAACCACAGGCCCCTACCTGGAGGAGCTGTTGAAGTGCTTTAGGTGCAAAATTGTCTTTTTGTTTTAAGACACTCTTACAAACATTTTCCCAGAGTACACGGAGGCAGTGTACAGGAGAATTAGGAGGGTGGCCTCCGACAATCCCAGGCTTGTTAACTTTTGCTGGCATGGCTAGAGGAGTTAGTTGTTTCCGGTCTCCATCCTCCCGCAGCTACCGCCATGTACCCAGACCTTGTTGTGGCAGCTCAACAGCTGCCCCTCCTTTGCCTGAGGATCCAGTGATAAGGACAAGTTGGTTGAATTTGTGGCTGGTGCCCCACTCACCAGCCTGCTCCTCCTAACCACTAACAGAGACAGCTCTCCAAGCCACATCTACCAACACCAGTTCTCTAAATTGCTCTACAAGTGTGAGTGAAATTGACTTTTTCCTTCTCTGAGTCTGAAAGACAAACTAGAGAGATTCTTGTTCCTGGTATTCAGAACACTAAGACTTTGAGTTTTGTTTCTAATACAGCCATAACTATAAAAGAGACAATATCCTGTGTTTCCAGGCCTTCTGTGAGTGAATGTTCTGTTTCTGAGCTGGTCTCCAATAAAGCTTCAAGTTGTGTATCTGGAACGGCAAACTTACTGACTCTGTCGATAAAACTGTGAATCCTGTTCATGAGCCGGCTAATTTAGAGGTGGGGTTTGGGGTGGGGGCTGAATGTTTAGGTTGTGTGTCAGCAAATATTCGAGCTGAATTTGCTGCTTCTGTAACAGCTCCCTTTAAGACTGTGTGGTATATCTGGGTTGACCAATACTGAGACTGTTTTGTTTTACCGAGACAGTCAAATGTGAAGTTGGTTTTTGTATTCCTCAGCTTTCCAATTCGGAACCAAAAACTATGTATTCCCAGGCCAGAAACTATTTATGTTGCTCAACCAGCTCAATCAAAGACTGAACTTTGCGTTTCCCAGCCTGCCCAGGCAGAGCCAGAACCCTATGTTTTCCAGCCTGTAACAACAGAATGCATTTTGTATTACTCAGCCTGCTCAGCCAAAGACTGATTATTGAAATTAGATTAGATAAAACTTTGTTAAACCCTTTAGGAAGATTCTATCAGGGAAATTAAAGCTCCAGTAGCAGCACTTACAGGTATTTATTGCAATAATAATGTAATGATGTATTGCAATAATGACTGTTGTTCCATCCAAGGCCTCCCCTATGCCTGAGCACCCTGCACCCATGCTTGTTCCCAGGGTGAGGGTGACCAGGGTCCAGCTTCAGCCTCTGGAATCAGCAGTGGGCCCTGCTGCACAGCCCAAGCATCCTGACAATCTTGAGGGTCCTCAATGTCTGGCAACCTCAGAAGACCTGCGCAGTCCCAGCCAAAATGTCCCGAGTATCCTGAGTGTCTATCATGGTCCTGGGCCTTTTGCTGAGTGTTTTGTTTTTTGGTCTTTGAGGTTCTATTATTGTTAAATTTCTTCAGTTTGTTTCTTAGTCTGCGTATGCTTTAATTCATCTTCATATTTCTCCATTTAGTTTATTCTTAGTCCTGGCCACTTGAGTTTATGTTGACCTTAGAAAATCATTTTGAACTCTATTTTCTTGTAATGATATTTTGGGGTTATGCTAGAGCTCTACTTTCTTGCAATTCAGTTCTTGAGTTTTACTTTTCCCTGCCTTCCCTATGTTTCCCATGTCTTGTCTAGTCTGTCTTTGTTGGGTGTTAGTTCGTCTGTCAGTCCCTTGGAGCATGTGTTCAATTTTGCTTCCTTTGTCTTTAGTTACATTCAGTTCACCTGTTCCCCCAGCTGTGTCCTCTTTCCTTAATCACCCAATGTGTGTATTTTAGCCCTTGTAACATCATCTCTCATTCCCCAGTGCTGTGTTCTGCCTGTGTTTCCTAGTATGTTTCCTTGGTTAAAGCACAGCTCTGTATATTCAGTTTTGGTGAAAACCTTTAGCATTAAGTCTGTATTTGAGCTCATGTCCTGCCCTCTGGGTCCATAACCTGCCTGCTTCACAGAGGTCTGTGGCAGACTCCTGTTTCCAGTGTGTCCTGAGTATCCTGTGTGTCCTGTATCAGAGCTGCTGCAGCCCCAGTCATCATGGGAGACTACTGGTCCTGCTGCACAACCTCCACCTGAGCTCCCCGAGCTTCATGAACCTGAGCCAGTGAGCACTGCGCTGCATGAGTCAAAGAGTCTGACACAAGCTGAATCACGACTGAAGTTTCTACAGGACTGACTATAACATCATTAAGTAAAAATCCAGAGCCTCTGAGCTTTATCTGAGGATGGTGTGCAGTAATTGTAACATTGCACAAAGCAAAGGTCGCTGTCACACTGTTTATTAAGTGCTGCTTTTGTCCATGATCTGGGATGGGCCTACGGTGGAGGTCTGAAGATTTCCCTCCAAGAGTGCTGCTGGTGAAGATTGTGAGTCCTGCTTGATCCCCATATTGAGCTTCAGTCCTCCTGATGTTTCTGCCATAATGTCTGGTACCAGACAGCTGTAATGAAAGAAAGAAAGGAAGTTTCTACAAACCAGTGGACTGAGCAATCCAGACCCAGCTTGGTCTCACTCATTTCTCCCCATGGTGAATGTAGCTGTTGATGATAATGTGGAGTTTGGGTCTTGTTGTTAAATGAAAAGAACAAATTATACTGACACTTTCTGCTGGTTTGTTTTCATGTCTTCATGTTGCCAGGCTGCAGAGTGTTCTGTGGGTGTGTAACGGATGTGAACCTCTTTAAATGTTCAGTTTGCTATTATCGTTCTCAGTCTAACACCAGGCACCTGTGGACTGTGTGCAGTTGATGCCATCTCTTTATCTAAAATGAGGATAACAAAAACCAAAGAGTGACTAATTATTCAAACGCATTGACTATGGGAGTAACACAGGTGCATGGAATTGCTAAATATCTAACACATTAATAGTAGGAGCAGCAGAATGATATATGCTGTATAGAACTACTGTATGTTAAGATGTGTACCTTTTTTAAATATAGTGACGTGGTTCTTTTTCACTTAATTTAACGAGTCATCAGTTGCAGTAAAACCAACAGCAGAGATATTAAAACTGTGGGGGATGTGTTCAAAGTTGCGTCTAGCAGGCATGCGACACATCGATTCCACCCCAAGTCACTCTTGCACAGGCTCTGGCTCCGGAAGCAGGGAATTTTGGCTTCGTTTTTGTACAGTGGGAGGAAGTGGAGCCATGTCATCTATCTTTTATACAGTCATTGGTTTGGACATGACAGATTGTAGGTGTGCCCTCATTAGCAAAGGGATTTGTACTGTGTGGAACTGATAATTATTGCAAATGGACTGGTTCTTATAAAGCACTTTTCTACTTGGAGCACTCAAAGCGCCTTATGTATTTCTTTCTACACCTAAAAGCTTTCTAGCTAGACACATTCATGCTCCAACGTTGCATCGGGGGTAACTCGGGGTTCCGTATCTTGTCCAAGAATACTTTGGTACACGGAATGGAGCAGCCGGGGATCGAACCACCAACCTTCCGATTAGTAGATAACCTGAGCCACAGCCACCACCTATTTGTAACAAGTCATTTTGTGGAGTAACGTGGAAGTAATATAACAAGCGATGTAATCAATTACTTTCTTCAGTGAGTAACTAACGTACTGCTTTACTTTTAAGAAATAAAGAGTAATGTGTAATACATGACTCTTTGAGTAATGACCCCAACACTGTATATCAGTGCATATTTTCATTCAAGTCAACTATTGTGGTCACAGTTTAGTTATGTGCCATCTGCTTCCATATCATTATCATGTATTATTGCTCCCAGTTTTGGCCAGGACTCCCTTGTAAAAGAGATTTTAAATTTCAACCAGATTTTCCTGGTAAAATAAAAATGATTCCAGGTTTTACATCTGGTGTGACGAGCACCTGCTCAAAGTGTGATCAGCTGACCTCTGCTGGTTCTGAGGTTTGCTGAGCTATTTGAAATTACCTGTTACTTAAAAGTTACTCAGTTTATGCTTGCTGCTCTTCTGTAGAGCTAGCTAAATCTTTAACTCGGTGTCCACAACTCCACTGACATCTGCATGCCTGAAAACATGAAAAAGGGGTGCGTGCAGGCAGGACCATGTGGTGACATCACCTGGAAGGACTGCCGGCCTTTAGCACATGAAACGTTCAATTGCTTGTCAATAAAAAGTGTTTTCATTGCTCAGAGTGGACAAGCACTATATAAACACCAGCACATTTACCATATAAGCCCTGGATGAGATTCCATTACATGACTTTGAAATCCTTAAGCTTCGGGCTAGACCAGTGTCAACGTCACCTGGTTTAATACAGGAGAAATCAAAAATATTTATTTTTGGATTTCTGTGAATTGCTATTTTGAGCTGCTATGTTCTCTGGTCAAATTAGTGATAATGTAAGCTCAGGCCTACTGTGGGCACTGACATGTGGATTTATTATCAGGGGTTTCAAACCAGAAAGGTTACAAACTACCAGGTACTTTCTGGCAAAGCTGAAGGACATTTCTCTGATAAAATATTTATTTCTTTATTCAGTCTAAATTATGTAACAAAGCTGAAGTCCACTAGTAGCACTACTAGTATTAAATCTAAAGTAGAGCTACCCAACCACTAAGTTTAATAAAATATAACATTTTAGCCCTAAAAAGAAGCTTGTGTGTTGAACTCAGGTTACTTGGATATCTGCTATAAAAGTGCCCTCAGATAATCAAGCAGAACAGAATGACAGCTGAAAGGCAACTGACGAGCTCTGTTTCTAACATGTCCTCTGCTGACGCTCTGTTTTGCAGCCTCTGCATCATGTGATAGATTCGTTGCTTATTTTTGAATTAATTGGTTAGATCTGGCTCGTCTTCACAAATGCCAAAAAGAAAAGAGCCAGTGTGAGCCACATGAAAGTAGCAGCACTCATTTACCACGCAGTGTGTCGATTGGTTTCGCTTAATCGATCTTGATGACTGAGCCATGAAAAGCGATGTGCCTGCCCCGCAAGGCCCAGTTCACCAAACAGCAAAAACATTTCCTGTTAAACAACAACAGGAAATAGTCTCAAAGTATCCCAGCCTCTCTGTCCATCTGACGTCCATCATGGACACCCCCATCACCCTCTGCATGAAACCGTGGGTGAGCTGAGCAGCTCCTTCAGTCAGAGACTGAAACACCCTCGCTGCAGGAAGGAGCGCTTTGGCAGCTCATTGATCCCAACAGCAGTTAGACTGTACATGATGTCATCATGATGTCACAAGTCACTTGGACACTTTACCTTCACTGCCATCACTTTATCCATACAGCACATATACATCTTATTTATTACACTCCCACTCTTATAATGCATACTGTGTATGCTGCGTGCCTCACACCCGGCTACAAATGTATATAGTGTGTTTGATATCTGTATATAGTGTTTTGATGTGTGTGTGTATATGTATATGTGTATTGATATATACTTTATGTATATAGTGTTTTCTATTCTGTTTTATTTCATTTGTTTTTATTCATCCTTTCATTTTTCTCTGTACTGAGCTGCTGTAATGCACAAATTTCCCCGTCGTGGGATCATTAAAGTTTGATCTTATCTTATCTGTCAAATACATGTGGAATTTGGGATTTAACAGCTCTGGCTCATACTTGCAAACATTTTCATTCACACCTTCTTTTTAGATGTTGCTGACATAAATACCTGAAGCAGCACCAAAGGTCACTTCTACAGCCTGCTGAACCTGTTTGGAGGGTGAGGGCCAAAGACAAGCTGCTGGGTGATCGCATTCATTTAGGAAGATTTTAGAGCAAAACTGAAAGAATGTAGACTTGACTGGATTTGCATCAGGGTGTCAAAGTCCACTTCACATCCCAAATATGTTTACAAAGGAACACATCTGTAATTGTGTCGGCACACTGCAGAACTGCAAAACGTATGTTCTTGTCTTCACTGAAGCCATTCATTCCAGTGTGTTTGATGGGATGTTCCATAAACAGACACTAAACTGGCTGCTGTCTTTTTGCTTCTGTGTCTGAGAGCGAGGATGTTTCACTAAACAAGTGAAACATAAATGTTAGCCCAAACACTAATCCGATTTCAACTGAAGGAAATTATTTCCATACAATTTCAATATCCATTTTCAAGTTGTGGGGGGGCACTGACCAAACCTCTGTAATCAAGATTATAAGTGGGCATTTGATACAGAGACATGGTGTGTAAGCTGCTGGTTTGTGGAGGCACTGGGCTTCAGTGTTCTGCAGCAGTGTGCCAAACAAACCCTGATGTGTGGCTGACATCTTAGTCAAGGTCCCCTGCAGCACGAACATACACGCACCACAGCGATGGCCGCACTCGAAGCAACACTTTGGTGATGAAGGCAGAAAAAGGTGGATAGTTAGAGGATTCAATCTGTCTATTTAGAATTCAAGGGAGTTGGGAGCTGGTGTATATAAGAGGAAAGATGTAAATCAGTCATACTGAGCACAGCCAGAAATAAAGTCAAAGATTTCCAAAAGTTATGCCGAGCTGGAAACATAGCTAATTTCTTATGGTCAGACATTTATAACTGGTGCTGGAGTGGGTTTTCTCTGTTGGAAGCATTGCTAACTTGTTTTTTCACAGGCGATTACAGTGAGAACAAGACCAGCTCACAGGCCAGCAGAGCATGAGACCTTCATGAGCCTGAGAGCCACCTCTGGGATCAATGTTGCCATTTTGTTGATCAAGCAACACAGATTCACCATGCAAGATGCATTTCGTTGGCTAAATAGCTGTCTGAAGTGTCCATTCATTGAGCAATTTTTCACAGGAGTAAAAGTAGACAGCGTGATGATGGTGATGATGAGTGCTTGAATAACATCTCCAGTCTGCATGAGATCTATTTTGTACATTTAGTACAATGTTTGTATTGTAATAATTAAGGCTGAACTCAAAGCTGTTCATTTATTTTGGAACAAAGTGTTTGAGACTGTTGTCTCAGCAACAAAGAGCTGAACTTCAAGTAAAAAGAAGGCGAACGGCAGACACCATATATCGGCCGACAAAAATAACGCAATAAAATGAATTAATGAAAAAACTCTACAGTTCCATCCACTGACACAGTAAGATGATTCATCTTCATATGGCCTTTGATTGCTGAGATCACCACTCTGTTCAGTGTAGAATGAATTAAGTAAAGTAAGTAGCATTTGATTTATATATATCAAGACAAATCTCACAAAGTGCTTCACAACATAGCAGCAGAGCATAACAGGAAACAAACATTGACCAAACACGAGTGTAAAAAGGGAAGACACCACCACTGAGCTCAAAGGCAGAGTTCCAGCATTGGGGAGTCACTAATTAGGAAGTTACTAAGACGCTAGGGTTCAAATGGGAACATGGATATTGCAGACAATTCCTAAATTCTTTGATTATTAAAATTAAAGTTTCATAAAAATTAATAAGATATCTATTCATGACTAAAATAGGCCTATAATAGTAAATCCGTACATTTAAAACATTTTAATGCCAAACATGCATTCACATAATTTGAGAACACAGCAGTTATTTCTCATTATTTACACAATATTTCCAAAAGAACAAAAGCTGTATTTATGTGGAAGTGTGCAGCTCATCTGTAATCAGAAGGTCAGTGATTCATCCCTGACTGCGCCAGCTGAACCTTCAGTGGAAGTGCACAGATAAAAGCAGCGTGTGATCGGGTGGACCACGGTAATACAAAACACTTCAGGAGCTCAACTGAGTGGAAACGTGCTAAAAAGTACTCGTTCAAACACATGTGAACTAAAAGCTACATTTAGTGCATCACAAACATTCATACATACAGGAACAAAATCACAAGAATGATCCAAAGCATCTGTCCATCAAATGTATATTTCTACAAGTGGAGGCCATGAAGAAAATAGATATGACACCCCAAACCACAGAAAAGGTTTGTAAAGTAAATGAAACCACCTCAGTATTTTTATTTTCCTATGTATGTGAATGGATTTTTTTTAATGATATGAATGGAAAGACAAAAGTACAGACCTACAAAGACCACTGACACTTTTCTCTGGTTACTAAAACTTAAACTGAGTCCTACAAACCTTCTGATAAAATACTGAGGTTAATATGAATGAAACTTAAGAAATGAAGATGACCACTGAACTGGACGCCTGTTAATACTCACTGTGTCACATGGCAACAGGTTTTGGTGTATTTCTTGATTAAAATCTAATACAAAGATAACTTTGTGTCCTCACATCTGCCAGAAACACAATTCCTATTTGAAGACTTACAGATACACTTGTTTATCATTCAGACAGAGGTGAGTTTTTCCAGTTAGCAGGAATGATATAGAAGCCATGCTACATTGATTCAATATGATCATATTACACTGAGTCTATAATTTTGAAGATGAAGAGTAAAATATGATCATATTTTCTAATAAAACATATAAAATTTGGGATCCAAGTATGGACTGCCATTTAAAGCATTTTAGACTGCAATCCAGGTTTACCTACACAGCTTTTTGTTCCATACACTTTATGCCCCTCACACACACTGCCAACCTGAAACAGAGGTAACCACACACGGGACTGTGGGAAGAGACTAGCACACGAAGAACATGCTAATACAGAAAGGCCCCAGCCCACCAGGAGACCCAGACCAGGAACCTTCTGTGACAGCTGTGCTAACCATTGCACAATGCAAAACAACTGAACCTATCCTTCATGAGTAAGGTTGTGTTATTGTTTGTGTGTCTGCCTTTGGTTTTGATGACAGTTTGGACCCTCCTGGAGATAAAAGCCTGTCACGTATCTGTGGAGAGATGCTCTGTGATTCATCCAATAAGAGTCTTTTCAGCTCTGCTAGAGGACTTCTGTCCTCTGTTTTCCATAAAACCTGTTCTATTAGATAAGTCAGCAAAACAGTCGGGGTCATAGTTTTCCTGTTGCTTTGTGCCTGGGAACATGGCAGGGAAAGTATGGGGCTCACACTTTCTTTCAGTTTTCTGGTCACCAGACTTTTATTTGTACTGCGTCTGTAAAATCACTACATCTACTCCTTTTGCGCTGGTCCATTTCAAACACTCCCAACTCCATGTTTCATCTCCTCAGTTTAAATTTGCAGTATAGAAATATTTTTGGGCAGTTGTTTCCAATTACATTTATTTTGGATATACAGCTAGCTCCATTAGTTTTTGGAAAGTGACACAATATGTATGATAGTGTCACTGTTCACCACCACAGTGGACTCTAAATCAAACAGTCAAGTAGACTTTCACATTTAATTCAGTGGGTTTAACAAAAGTGGGGTTGCAACGATTCCTCGAGTAACTCGAAAATTTGATTATAAAAAATCCTCGACACAAATTTGTTGCTTCGATGCTTCGTTTAAATCAGGGGTCATCAACTACATTCATCCGAGGGCCAGAATTTTTCTCAGCAGACAGTGTGAGGGCCAGATGCTCTCATAAACAAAATAAAATTAATATTGTATCCTAAGCAATATATTATCATTTGATATATCAGTTTTCCTTTCAAATTTATACTGTTTTTAATGATGTGCTGTGCAAGTCGTGCACTTCCATGTTCTTCTCTGTTATGTTGATGGTTGTTATGGAAACACCACACTTGTGTGCAGCTGTGCTCATTATAGATATGATGAGAACAGGAAACAATCAAATGTTACCTGAGAGCAACGAGTTTATCTCTGCATGATCTACTTTTCAGAAGTGATTTTGTAGATTTTTTTTAATGAAACATGAAGAGTTCAGATGGAAAACCCTCTAAATCTACCTGGACACTTCCCTTTTAAAAGAGCTTTTTTTAAAATATGGAGCTTATGGTCAGTTTTAGTAATTTAATTTCACAGTTAACACACAATTTAATTTTTTTCAAAGATATAAATATAGAAATTTGCCTACTTTTTAACAAATAATGTTTTGTTTTGAGGCAAAACCAGAAAAATCTTCAGTCTGTCCTCTGCACAGCGTGACTGAAGGCAAAAGGCCCAAATATCAGACTATGATAAACAGATTTTGACACAGATTCACACAGCACAACCGCAATGGGACAAAATAGCAGCACATTTAAATTCAATTCAATTTTATTTATATAGCACCAAATCACAACACACAGTCGCCTCAAGGCGACATTTATTTTAACAATAACAGAATAGTAAATATTAGGCCGCGGGGTTCATGACAGCTGAGGGATGGACACATGCGGGTACACGCCCGAGCCACCTACCCGCCTGGTTCCCCGCGTGCAGACCGTGTGAGAGACCCTCACAGCAAAGGAGAGCAGGCCGGGGAGTGCGCTCGGCAGCCAGTAACGGTTCACCGATAAAAATCTCCTTACGACTTTTACTTCCTTTAGTTAAACAAGTTTGATCGCCGAACATTTTTTCAACACAAAACAAGGTCAGATTCACCTTCAGCTGTGTTTACAATCTGATCACCACCAAAAAAAACTGACTCCTCACTGCACCACTTGAAGTCACATGGTCTGATCTTGCATTCTAAATTGGTTCTAGGGACATGGAGGCATTTTCGAGCAATAGGAAGTGGCATTTGGGGCTATTCAGACTAGTCAGAGACGGTATTTAACGGGTTATGATGCGACATGATTGATTGGCATATAGTACCTGTGGCAGTACTAGTCGGGGGCTGCATGGAAAGCTCTGGCGGGCTGGATGTGGCTGGCCTGCCACCAGTTGACGTTCCCTGGTTTAAACTCTGTAGCTCAGGTGTCTCCAGGTAAGCGGAGCCTTTCACCCACATTAGCAGCACCTCCACTGCTATCTATATCCATGTGTGTGTGTGTGTGTGTGTGTGTGTGTGTGTGTGTGTGTGTGTGTGTGTGTGCGGTTGTGGGCTGAGAGTTCAGCTGCCACAGTTTGCTAGCAGGCACCGCCATTAGCAGTAGCAACCATTCATTAATGACAGACACCCCCACCCCCACCACCCCCAAGCCTCTGGTACTGGTAATCCCTGATTGGCGACTAAAAATAGACCTGCAATAGAAACGTATTTAGGAGGATGCTTGTGAATAAAAAGCATTACAACATTAAGCTGATGTAGCCCCCGGTTTTCTAACAAAAACACAGCAGCAGCTGTTTCACGTGCAATTTTTCTGCACAGGTGCAGTAAGCACAAAGAGGCGGAGCTGTTACGAAGACAGTGAGCTCAGGTGGAGCGAAAGGAAATGTTTTTTTAGCGTCCAAACCAGCAGCACTTTTTCCTGTAACCACCGTTAAACATTTACTGGGAAACAGCTGGAGGTCCTTCAGCAACCACCTGATCAACGGGTGAAGAACAGAGAACCTTGCAGCTGCTCCATCCACCCTCTTTGTTTCACACAGAGAAACATCTGCATTACGGAAGTTAAAATATGCAGATGAACTGTTAAGAAGACAAAAGTATTTCTTATCTGATTAGTCAATTAATCGATGGAATAATAGAGAATACTCAATTACTATAATAATCGATAGCTGCAACCCTAACAAAAGTATTCCATTAGTCATTTTTGTACACAGTCCGCCATTTTCAAAGGCTTAAAAGTAATTGGACAATTGACTGCCAAGTAGTTTCATGGCCAGGTGAGGCCCGTTCCTTCATTAGTCCATGACAAATTAAAATCTGGAGCTGCTTCCAAGTATTGAACTTGTATTCTGTAGCTGTTACCTGGAACTCTCAATATAAAGTCTAAAGAGATGTCACTGCAAGTGAAAGAAGCTGAAGAACCAAAACACACCTATCAGAAAGTCAGGGAAAAAATGACACATTCTTTAAAAAAGGATTGCACTGGACAAAAGTGGATGAACACAGAATTCCTTCCTTGGTTCAGAAAACTCTTTCGCAACATCGAACCAAGTGAAGAACACTGGAGGAGGTAGGTACAGAAGATTTACAACAAGGTACAAACCGCTGGTTACACTCAGAGAACAAGAAGGCCAGATTAGACTTTGCTTGAAAACATCTGAAAGAGTCTGTCCTGTCTGAAAACAATTTTTGGACAGATGAAACCAAGATAAACTTATAGCAGAATCAAGAATGGACAAGGCGAGAAATAGCTGGATCACTGGTGTTTGGTGATGCTGTGACTGCTGATAGGAGTGGCAGGATGAATTCTGCAGTGTACTGTACTCACTACTCACATTCAGACAAATTCTGCAAATCTCATAAGACACAACTTCACAATGCAAATGTGACACCCAAAGCAAACTGCAAAAGCAACCCAACACATTCTCAAGGCAAAGAAATGGGATATTCTTCTATGGCCAAATCAGTCACCTGATCTCGACCCAATAGAGCAGCTTTTCAGTTACTAAATACAAAACTGAGGGCAGAGACACACAAACAAGCAGCAACTGAAGGCAGCTGAGTTTTTTATTCATTTGTGGATTCCTGCATTTTCTAGAGTTTTGTGTTCTTTTTCGGATTTGTATTAAAGCAGTCATTTCCTGGCTGATTTCTTAATGGTTACTCTCAGTTTAGTCTTTGGGCGTTCTTTAATTTTTAAATTTTTTGTTTGTTTGTTTTTTCAATCTAGTTTTTGTTATGATTAAAGTTAGAATTCATATTCAGTTTCCTGAGTTTTTGTTTATCCTCCCCTCCCCTGTGTTTCCCTGGATCCTATTGTTTCTTCTCTGTCTCTGTGTTAGTTATCGCTTCTCACTTCAATTTTATCTTGGTGCCATTTTTCTCCCATTTTTTTGTCCTGTCTCTCTCCCCTCAGCCCCAACCGGTCGCGGCAGATGACTGCCCCTCCCTGAGCCTGGTTCTGCTGGAGGTTTCTTCCTGTTAAAAGGGAGTTTTTCCTTCCCACCATCGCCAAGTGCTTGCTCATAGGGGGTCCTTTTGACTGTTGGGTTTTCTCTGTGTTATTGTAGGGTCTTTACCCACAATACAAAGCGCCTTGAGGCGATTGTTTGTTATGATTTGGCGCTATATAAATAAAATTGAATTGAATTGAATTGAATTCTCTAGTACAGGTGCTGGTCATGAAATTAGAATATCATTAAACAGTTGATTTATTTCAGTAATTCCATTCAAAAAGTGAAACTTGTATATGATATTCATTCATTACACACAAACTGATATATTTCAAATGTTTGTTTCTTTTAATTTTGATGATTATAACTGACAACTAATAAAAACCCCAAATTCAGGATCTCTAAAATTAGAATATTGTGAAAAGGTTCAATATTGAAGACACCTGGTGCCACACTCTAATCAGCTGATTAACTCGAAACACCTGCAAAGGCCTTTAAATGGTCTCTCAGTCTAGTTCTGTAGGCTACACAATCATGGGGAAGACTGCTGACTTGACAGTTGTCCAAAAGACGACCTTTGACACCTTGCAGAAGGAGGGCATGACACCAAAGGTCATTGCTAAAGAGGCTGGCTGTTCACAGAGCTGTGTCCAAGCACATTAATAGAGAGGAGAAGGGAAGGAAAAGATGTGGTAGAAAAAAGTGTCCAAGCAATAGGGATAACCACACCCTGGAGAGGATTGTGGAGCAAAAGCCATTCAAAAATGTGGGGGAGATTCACAAAGAGTGGACTGCAGCTGGAGTCAGTGCTTCAAGAACCACCACCCACAGACGTATGCAGACATGGGTTTCAGCTGTCGCAGTCCTCGTGTCGAGACACTCTGGAACAAGAGACGGCGTCAGAAGCGTCTCTCCTGGGCTAAAGACAAAAAGGACTGGACTGCTGCTGAGTGCTCCAAAGTTATGTTCTCTGATCAAAGTCAGTTTGGCATTTCCTTTGGAGATCAAGGTCCCAGAGTCTGGAGGAAGAGAGGAGAGGCACAGAATCCACGCTGGCTGAGGTCCAGTGTAAAGTTTCCACAGTCAGTGATGGTTTGGGGTGCCATGTCATCTGCTGGTGTTGGTCCACTGTGTTTTCTGAGGTCTAAGGTCAACGCGGCCGTCTACCAGGAAGTTTTAGAGCACTTCATGATTCCTGCTGCTGACCAACTTTATGAAGATGCAGATTTCATTTTCCAACAGGACTTGGCACCTGCACACAGAGCCAAAGCTACCAGTACCTGCTTTAAGGACCATGGTATCCCTGTTCTTAATTGGCCAGCAAACTCTCCTGACCTTAACCCCATAGAAGATCTATGAGCTATTGTGAAGAGGAAGATGGGATACGCCAGAGCCAACAATTCAGAAGAGCTGAAGGCCACTATCAGAGCAACCTGGGCTCTCATAACACCTGAGAAGTGCCACAGACTGATGGACTCCATGCCACGCCGCATTGCTGCAGTAATCCAGGCAAAAGGAGCTCCGACTAAGTACTGAGTGCTGCACATGCTCATACTTTACATGTTCATACTTTTCAGTTGGCCAACATTTCTAAAAATCCTTTTTTGTGTTGGTCTGAAGTAATATTCTAATTTTCTGAGATACTGAATTTGGGGTTTTCATTAGTTGTCAGTTATAATCATCAACATTAAAAGAAACAAACATTTGAAATATATATTAGTCTGTGTGTAATGAATGAATATAATATACAAGTTTCACTGTTTGAATGGAATTACTGAAATAAATCAACTTTTTCATCATATTCTAATTTTATGACCAGCAGAGTTGGATCAGCCTGTAGTGTGTTTTTCCACTTTAATTTTGTGTGTGACTCCAAATCCAGGCCTCCATTGGTTAATAAATTTGATTTCCATTGATGATTTTTGTGTGATTTTGTTGTCAGCACATTCAACTTTGTACAGTGAATGAGTCAATGAGAATATTTCATTCATTCAGATCTAGGATGTGTTATTGGAGTGTTCCCTTTATTTATTTGAGCAGTGTATTTAATAATTTAATACAATTTGATTATAATCATTTTAGTGTTATTATTCAGTGGTTTGGGAATTCGTATTATCACATTGGCAGTTTCCTGTTCAAAGTCTCCTCACCACATTAAGGTGGTGGAGGGGTTTCTGGGTCCCAGTGATCCCAGGAGCTATGTTGTCTGACGGCTTTTTCATCCGCAAGGATCTTTGATGGCAAATTGGTCCTGGGTGAGGGGCAAACAAAGAGCGATTCAAACAATCCCTATGGAAGAACAAGCTCCCACGCTGGAGCCAGGCCTTGGGAGGGAGCTCGAGGGAGAGCGTCCGGTGACCGGGCCTTAGCCCATGGTGCTTGGCTGGCCTCAGCTCAAAGAGGAGACATGGGTCCGCGCTCCTGTAGGCCCACCATCTGCAGGAGGTGTCGTAGGGGTCGGGTGCAATGTGTGTCAGGCGGTGGCCAAGGGAGGAGGCCATGGTGGATTGATCCCTAGCTATCAAGGATGTCAACTGGGACATGGAATGCCACCTCTCTGCTGGGGAAGGAGCCTGAGCTAGTGCGTGAGGTTGAGATACTGGCTAGATATAGTTGGGTACACCTCAACGCATGGCCTGGGCACTGCAACCAATCTCCTGGAGAGGGGGTGGACTCTGTTCCAATCTGGAGTTGCCCTCTGTGAGAGGCAGTGAGCTGGGGTAGGTATACTTGTATCCCCTTGGCTTTTCACCGGTGGACAGGAGGGTTGCTTGGGCCAGGGAACAGGTCCTGACTGTTGTCTGTGTTTGTGCACCACTTTCAGAGTACCCAGCCTTCTTGGAGTCACTGGGCAGGGTGCTTGAGGGTGCTCCATCTGTTGACTCTGTTGTCCTACTGGGACACTTCAATGTTCAACTGAGCAATTACAGTGAGACCTGGAGGGCCATGCCGAGGAACAGCCTGCCTGATCTGAACCCAAGTGGTGTTTTGTTATTAGACTTGTGTGTAAACCATAGTTTGTCCATAACGAACACCATGTTCAAACATAAAGATGTCTATAAGTGTACCGGGACACCCTAGGTCGCGGTTCAATGATTGATTTTGTAATTGTAACATCAAATCTGTGGCTGTATATTCTGGACATTTGAGTGAAGAGAGGAGCTGAACTGTCAACTGATCACCACCTGGTTGTGAGTTGGATCAGGTGGCAGGGATGCTGGACAGACCTGGAGCACCTAAACATATAGTGAGGGTGTGCTGAGAATGCCTGGCAGAGGCCTCAATCCACGAGATCTTCAACTCCCGCCTCTGGCAGAACTTCAACAGCATTCCGAGGGAGACTGAGGACACTGAGACCGAATGACCCATGTTCCAAAACCTACATTGTTGAGGCAGCTACTCAGAGCTGTGGCTGCAAGGTGTTTAACTTTTGGACAGCCTCTAAGCGATTCTGGCAAACCATCAGGCAACTCAGGAGAGGAAAGCAGTGCTCTACTCACATGGGTAATAGTGCGGGTGGAGTGCTGCTGACTTCAACCGAGGCTATAATCAGGCAGTGGAAGAAATACTTTGAGGACCTTCTAATCTCACTGACATGCCTTCTGTAGTGGAAGCAAAGTCTGGGGACGAGGGAGATGACTTGCCCATCACAGGGGGTGAGGTCACTGAGGTGGTTAACCAACTCCTTGGTGGCAGGGCCCCTGGGATAGCCCTGAGTTCCTGAAGGCTCTGGATATTGTAGGGCTGTCTTGGTTGACATGCCTCTGCAACATCGTGTGGAGATCTGAGGCAGTGCCACTGGATTGGCAGACCGAGGCGGTTTTCCTCATCTTTAAAAAGGGGAACCGGAAGGTGTGCTCCAACTATTGGGGGATCATACTCCTCAGCCTCCCCGGTAAGGTCTATGCCAGGGTGCTGGAAAGGAGGGGTGGTCCATTAGTCGAACATTAGATTCAAGAGGAACAATGTGGTTTTTGTCCTGGTCACAGAACGCTGGACCAGCTCTTAATCCTCTTGAGAATATTCGAGTGTGCGTGGGAGTTTGCCCATCGAGTCTACATGTGTTTTGTGGACTTGGAGAAAGCATTCATCCATGTCCCTCAGGGTATTGTGGGCCAATGTCAATGTCAATTTTATTTCTATAGCACATTTAAAAACAACATTGTTGACCAAAGTGCTTTACAAGATTAAAAAAATAAGCAAGATAATTCCATATGTGAATAAAATAGAATAAAGCATAGAACATAAAGCAGCTTCGCCTAATAGCTGGGTGCCATTCCATTTTAAACTTTTAAAGTAAGTAAGAGAATCTTAAAAACGATACGAGACTGGACAGGAAGCCAGCGTAAACTTGCTAAAACTGGAGTGATGTGTTCATGCTTTCTAGTACCTGTCAAAAGATGTGCAGCAGCATTTTGAGATGATCGTTCAAGACCCGAATACAGAGAATTACAGTAGTCCAATCTAGAGATGATGAAAGCATGAATATGTTTTTTGAGGTCCTTTGGAGGAAGATAGGATTTAGCTTTGGCAATTAGCCATAACTGATAGAAACTGACCTTTACAACTGTGTTCATTTGCTTCTCAAATTTAAAGGAACTATCAAAAAACACTCCAAGGTTTCTGACCATTGAGGAGCAGTAAGTAGCAAGAGGGCCAAGGATATCAGCTAGCTTAGCCACAGGGATATGACTTCCAAACACAAAAGTTTCTGTCTTGTTTTCATTTAAGGTAAGAATATTCTGTGTTAACCAGTCTTTGACATCATGAACACAGTTAAACAGAGGCTGCAGTGGGACAGAAGCATCCAATTTAATAGGGAGGTAAATTTGGATGCCATCTGCATAACAATGAAAGGGAATATTGTAGTTCCTAAAAATCTCTCCCAAAGGCAGCATATATAATGAAAACAAGACTGGACCCAAAATGGACCCCTGAGGCACACCACAACAAATAGGGACTGAGGAAGAGGAAGGGCTACAGAAAAAGACCTCTCAGACAAATATGATCTAAACCATGACAAAACTCTGCCTTTACGACCAACAACGTGATCAACTCGACAAAAGAATGTTGTGATCCACCGTGTCAAAGGCAGCAGTCAAGTCTAAAAGAACCAAAACAGCAGAACAACCTGAGTCAACAGTTAAAAGAAGATCACTAAAAACTCTTAAAAGTGCTGTCTTGGTGCTGTGATGGGATCTAAAACCAGACTGAAACTCTTCACAGAGTATTTAAAAAGGTCTGAAGTTGATTAAAAACAACCTTTTCCAATATTTTGGACATAAAGGGTAGATTAGAAATTGGCCTGTAATTAGACATTTGTCTCAAGATTTTTCTTTTTTTATAGGCTTCACAACAGCATGCTTGAAGGCAACTGGTACACAGCCTGATAAAAGTGAGGCATTTAGTATGAGCAAAATACTAGGCCCAATAATGTGAAGAGTTTCTTTGAGCAGGCAAGATGGGACAATATCTAAAGGGGAATTAGAAGGTCTTAGACGAGAGACCACATCCTTTAAAACTAAAAAATTCACCTGCTCGAACTGCTGAAAACAGCTGAGCATTTAGAAGGTGAATCTTAATCGAAAAGCAGATTTTGCAGCTTTAACAGTCCCCTGATATTCTGATTAACGGCCACGCAGGATCCCTAAAGACACCTGGAGTTTGTCCTTCTTCCACTTGCTCTTGGTGCGCCGACATTCGCGTCTGAGAGCACGTGTGGTGTCATTCAGCTAGGGCTGATGTGATGATTTGGTATGCATGATCCTGAATGGAGCTACAGAATCCAGGATACCAGAACACGTTTAGTTAAAAACACTAATTAACTCTTCAACGTGTAGACCAGCGTGGAGGTTGGCATCACAAAGGATGGAGCTAGTAAAAGCGGAGGAAAACTGAGCAGCGGTCGCGGCATTTATCGTGCGCAAACGCTGCACAGGTCTCTCGCTGTTCAACCCCTGATTACAAACCACAATGTTAAAAATTACAGTAAAATGGTCTGATATCCCACAGTCCTTAATATCAGCAATACAGACATCCAGACCATATGAAAGCACCAGATCAAGTGTATGTCCTTTTTCATGGGTTGGATCACCCACCCACTGAGTTAGATTAAAAGAGTCAATAAGGGCGAGGAAATCCTTTGCCAGTGGTCCAGACTCACAACATACATGGATGTTAAAATCACGACAATTAAAACACGGTGGTATTTTAACATGAGACACCCAATAAGTCACCAAAGTCCTGGATGAAGTCCTTAATGCATTTTGGTGGACGATACAGACAATGCGTAGAGGACTGAGGGAGAGGAGTTCAGTTCCAAAAGCTGCACCTCAAAGCTGGCGTAGAAGAGAGATGACAGCTGCCAGCAGCAAAATTTGAATTTAAATATCGATGCTAACCCTCCACCTTTGCCAGTGGTCTGAGGAGAGTTAAAAAATGAACAATCGGGGGAGAAGTTCTGCGAAAGAAGATGACTCAATGGGTCGAAGCCATGTTTCTGTCAGGAACATAAAATCCAGATCTGAGGAGTTGAAAGGGTCTTTTAAGATGAAAGTCTTGTTTACCGGAGACCTGGTGTTGAACAGAGCCATCCAAAGCCTGGTCCTGCTAGTACTAGCAGGAGCGCATTCCAACAGGCGAAGGTTTCTGTGATTTGTGCCACCTCTGGAGGACTGCACCCACCGCCAGACAGGAGGAGGCCCCTCCGGCCGCTCCGACAGAACAGGAGGACCAATAGGCTGGATCCAGCGCTGGCATCTGAATCTGGACCAGAGCACAGAAAAAGATGGCAACACATCTGTAATAATATGACGATTTGTTGATCCTACAGATTTCAAGTGACAGGTCGTGTGATTTGTTTGTGAAGGAAGACACCTGAAACACTTTAATTTAAAAGTAAGACATTTAATATATTAAAGAATGAGAAGTTGACACACATGCAGGTGGGGACTCAGATTTCAGGAAGAGACAGGCCTCTGTGTGCTCTGTCTCTCGTGTTCTTCTCTAACATAACATCTTTATACTGCCACTATCTACACATAGGGGAGAGTGGGGTGATTTGTGCCAGCGGGGAAGTTGTGCCACCCCCTTTTTCTAGGGAACCATAGAAGAAATTTGTCATCTGACCACACATTTTTGAAGAGTCATCCATTTTACCGTGAAGAAGAGAGCCTCATTGCATGAGAGGTAAGCACATTTAACTTCAAAAAAATATTTTTGCCTTACAAAGTAAAATTTCTATGATCAGGGTTTTTTGATTGTTGTGTCTGAGCAGTCATAGACAAGTTTGAAAACATTTTACAAATGTTTTTCTGCTTTGGTAAGCTACACTATGAGTCTACACAGCTAGCACTGGATGATGGATTTTTTCCAAAATGTTGAGGTGGATTTGTGCCAGAGGGCCTGGGTTAAGTTGTACCACTGGTACACAACTCACTTCCACTATTATTTATTGTAATTGTACATTGCTTTCTTACATTTTATCACCAAAACTATGTGACATTCTTCATTTTAGATCAAAAATAGAAATAGATCATCATGCCACAGAATTATATGAGGAAGAAAGGCAGAGCTTCCACCAGCTGCTCCACCAGTTACCCAGTTCTGTTCATTCTCACTGAAGGCGGTGACAACTGCTTAATAAAATGGTGTTATGCTCACCCTGCCACCACACACCGCTTGCAACCTTTCGAAAAAACAGTCTATAACTCAATGAAAACCTACTACAACAGTGCGATGGATGGAGGTGCACTAATCCTGGTAGAACCGTAACGATTTATGAGGCCCCAGAACCTGTAAACCAGGCATTCATTTCGGGAATGACACCCAGAAACATCACAACAGGTGACAGGCATATTCCCATTCAACAGGGATTTCTTCCCAGATGAAGTTAATGCCCCATCAGTGCTAACAGACAGGCCAAACCCAGAAGAGACCTCCACCAGTGCTGCTGCTGATCTGCCTGGACCATCACATGAGGAGTCAAGCCATCCCACAGGTCTTGAAGCAGGTCCAGACCCAGGTGAACCACCCACTCTTCCAGAACCAAATCGAAAGCAATCATCAAGTGACAAAACTGTTTGTTCTGCCCATTTGGGTTATGTATCTCCAGAAGCCATACTTCCCTTGCCAAAAGTCACAGCAAGAAGGCCCATAATGAGAAGAAAGAAAGTAAAATCAAAACTCATGACCAACACACCTGAGAAGATGGAGATGGAGAAGGCACAAAAAGAAAAAAAGAAGATAGAATGAAAGGCAGAAGAAAGGGGCTCTCAAAGAATCAAATCAAACTAAACTCATGATGGACTATGATGAAGCAGAGGATGGCCTGAAGGACACATGACAGAGAAAATGAAATGAGTGAAAAGGAGAAAAGGAATGAAAATAAGGAGAGAGGGGCTCTTAAAGTGTCCAAAAAATAAAATGGTTGCCTCCAGCAGCTCAGGAGAGAGTGACATTTCCATCCCACTAAACAACACGACTGACTATGAGAGTTCAGATGTCAGATGATGATGATGATGATGATGACGATGGTGACAAGGCGTCGTCTGCTGGGGATTCTGTAACTGTAACCTTTGCAGGCAAAACCAAATCCTACAACTACATTGGATTGGTTGAGAAGGTTGATGGTGCTGACATCAGTGCAAAGTTTCTAAGGCAAAGTAGTAAGAGGTCTGTGGAAGGAAAGCCCATCTTCACCTTCAAAGAAAATGATGTAGTTATCCCTAGAGAAGACGTGCATAAGAAAGTACCCACACCACAAAAACTTGGTGGTACAGCCAGAAGGGAGCAGAAATTTATATTCCCCTGTAGCATTAACAAGTGGGATGTTATGTAGTAGGCCAGCTCTGTGAGGAGAACTGCAGATAATTTGGTCTTCATTTGAATTTAATTTTGTTAGGAACATATCTTCATGTGTATAGTCCTTGTTTAAGAAGATTGGCCTTCAATGTCATAAATTACCTTTAAATAGAATTGCTGACTTTTTCTTCTTTTTTTCATTTTGAACTCAACTTTGCTCTGATGTGTTCATGAAGCGCTAGGCCGTGTTTAAGAAAACTGACCTTTGATGCTCATGTGGTGCAATCGACGTGTAGAAAAGTAGCTTTTGATGTTGTAAAATAACTTTAAATAAACCCTAAATGAGTCATTTTGTATTGTATTTGTCTAGCTTTTATATAGCATTACAGTTTCTGAGATCAAAATATACTGTTTTACTTCAATAATCAACGGCACAATTTACCCCAGTGCATTCTCTCCAGATGCACAACTTACCCCGCAATGGGGGCAAGTTGTGCCACAAGACCACTTTTTTCAGAAAGCTATATTTCTTAAATACCATATTTCAGATCCAAAGTCATTGTTCCCAGGGATGCACCACATTCTGAAATATATATATATATATATATATATATATATACAGTGCCTTGTGAAAGTATTCGGCCCCCTTGAACTTTTCAACCTTTTGCCACATTTCAGGCTTCAAACATAAAGATATAAAATTGTAATTTTTTGTGAAGAATCAACAACAAGTGGGACACAATCGTGAAGTGGAATGAAATTTATTGGATGTGT
>JAMQGT020009042.1:0-25808 GCA_024447675.2 Pterophyllum scalare | reverse complement strand
ACAGTTGCTCAGAGATTTGTCAGCTGCACATCTGAATTTCCCGTTCTGCCGCATCTCAGAGGTGCTCTGTTGTTCTGAAATTTGGTGACTGTGAGGGCTTTTGAGAAGCTTAAGAAACCAGTATGAGATGATCAGAGCTTTGTGAAGCAGCCACCAGAAGATGGGTACACTGTGGTCATAAAGAAATCGAGATGGTCAGGTACTAGAGGGCCCCAACATATACTAAGAAAATATTTCCCACACCATTACACCAACAACAACCTGGACCTGCGAAAGAAGGTTTGAGCCATGCTTTCATGCTGCAGCAGAAACTGAAGCTCATCAGTCCATGCAACATTTTCCCAAATCTTCTATTGTCCAATTTTGGTGAGCCTGTGTGAGTTGCAGGCTCAGTTTCCTGTTCTCTAGCTGGACAGGAGTGGCAGCAAGAACAGGAGTGGTGTGATCCTCTGCTGCTGTGTTGTGCGTTCAGTGATGCTCTTCTGCACACCTTGGTTGTAATAGATGGTTATTTGAGTTACTGTTGCCTTTCTAATCAGCTTGAAACAGTCTGGCCATTCTCCTCTGACCTCAGACATCAACAAGGCATTTTCACCCAGAGAACTGCTGCTCACTGGGTATTTTCTCTTTTTCAGACCATTCTCTGTAAACCCTAGAGGTGGTTGTGCAAGAAAATTCCAGTAGATCAGCCCTGTCTGGCATCAACAACCATGCCACGTTCAAAGTTACTTGAATCACGTTTCTTCCTCATTCTGATCCTCAGCAGGTCATCTTGACCATGTCTGCGTAAATGCACTGAGTTGCTGCCATTGGGCTGTCTGATTAGGTAATCAGACAATCAGTCAAACAGGTGTACCCAATAAAGTGTCCAATGAGTACACTTCCACTGAAATCAGGGAAAAGTGTCTGGCTGCACTAAAACCAGACTGATTAATTAGTTTATATACAGTAAGTTTTTGATATGTGCTCAAATTCAAAGATATATTCACTTTAAGAAAACTAATATTTTCTGAGGTTGGAAATGAGGCTAGCACAAAGTGGTTAAACATTGACTGGTTTTCCCGTACTTCCTGCTGGTTAAGGCAATATTAACTGTGAGCTGGTGGCGTTCCTTGGTGCAGTTTTCTGATGCTGCTTTAACAGGAGCTAGTTCTGTCAGCTTTTGGTTTGATTGCAATCCTTTAGTATTCCTTTAAGTAGCAACACTGACCCGAATGACTGCAACTGGACTGTAGAGAGATAAAAATCCAATTACAGCATTGTTTTACAGCCGAAAATCTGCTTTACTGCTGGATTTTTATCACTTTTCAGTAGACCTGAAGCTATTTTAAGTAAAACACCGTGGCAAAAAAAGCTAGTATGATGATGATGACTCATCCAGGATGCCATGCCTATAACTTCTAGAAGCCTCACTGAATATGCCTATGAAAACAAGGGCAACAATAAGTTTTGACATCCTGTTACGATTGGATCCTTTTTTTTTTTTTTTGGACGCTGTATGAAAGACAGTCATCAGAATCAGTGTCGAGCAGGGGTTGAATGTAGAAAATGTCTCGAGAGTGCTGATGGAGTGTCTATCTTATGGGCGCTGAGTCTAATTGGACGTCAAGCTGCTCAAATGTGTTTGTTGTTGTACACATATCAGACTCTATGGGGACAGGAGTGATAGAAATCATTTTTCACACTGCTGTTTATTTCATTATCGCGGCCTAATGGCACAGCAAAGCGTTTTTACTCGTATTGTTGGAGGAAGAGCTTATTGTATCTGGTTAAATTATGACCATTCTCCTCGAGGAGAAATTAGCTAATGCAAGGCTAACGTTTCACTTGAGACAGCACAGTGGACATTTTTTTTTTTTTTTTTTTTTGCTGTGCTATGGCTGTGATGCAACTGTCAGTTTGATTGTTGTTAGTACTAGGGGGTGGGGTGAAGATTTAAAATGGTCCAAAGTTCATAGGAGGTAAAATATTCCTCTTGTACTTTTAGCAAAATTAAATTTCGGCTTCACTTCAAGGCCATTTATCACATTCAGATACTTTGAAACCGAGGTTTGCCTCGCACTAAGCCACAGTTGAGGCCGAGAGAAAGGAAATGGAGAAAGAAATCACCTTGGCTACTTTCCAGCCGCCAATTTCTACACCAATGGCCAATATTTCAATTATGAAATGTTTCACAGTCTGAAAGAAAAATGTTCCAGTTGCCATCCACGTGCTGTTCTGAGGCTCTTTGTGTCTCGAAGAGCTAACAAAGCAGAAACACTAAAACAAACAAGACTAATGGCCAGAAGCTGGAAATCAAAATAGAGTAAGATAAAGAAAGAGAGAGGAGAAAGTGTTAAGAGTGGGATGAGAGATGTCAGCTACAGGCTGGTAAAATAATTGCATGTGCTACCTTGTAATAGTCTTACATTTTCCATCTTTCATGCTGAATAAGCGCCATGCGCTGCGGTATTTGTTTCTCAAGGAAGATTATAGATTAGCAGTATGAGTTAATTAATCAAGCTCACATTTGCAGCTTGAGGTCTTTGAAGTGCAGTAAAAGCCGAGCATTATGAATAATTCTCAACCTCTAAAAACATTTATTTAACTAATGTTTATAGAAGGACTCTTATTAAGGGGTTCAATGAGGCAGAACTGGTATGTGACCGCGTTGTTGGGAGAGATTACCCCTTTATCCTTAAGGTCTGATGAGCATGACAGGGCCCAGATGGGCCGGCAACATCCCAATATTTTTTCTAAAAACAAGTGCAACAAAGTAACAGCCCCCACACACTACTGCTGCCATTATTATGTCTTTGTGCTGCTTCTTGTACATTGTAGGGTGGAGACGAGTAGAACATATGGGATCATATAGGATCCACTGTCACCCGAAGGCGATGCATCTGCTGCAAACAAACATCACAATAGTGGTGCTCCAGAGAAAGAACATGATGATAACTAACACGAATAAAGTGGTTTAGTAGCGCAGCAACAATTTTGATCTTCTACAAATGTTTAATAATCCAAACATTTGCTGGTTCCAGCTTCTCAGATGTGAAGCTTAATGCTTTATTTCCCTCATATGATAGACTAACACAAAACTAAATGTGTTTTGGCCTATTGTTTGAGTGAATAAAAGAAGAATACATTTACAGTGGGCTGTCAGAAATGATAAAGCACCCTTTTACTATGTTTATACATTGTACTAACAAAAGGATGCATTTTAATTTAGCTGAAATAAAAACCCTGGCAAAGTCCTACTGTCCAGCATTTAAGTGTGAGAGACCATTATTTAAAAAAAAAACCCAAAAAACCACAGATATTAGGCACAACAATGAGTAGAGCATTTATTTGAAAACTCATAATTACCTTTTTGTGGAAAGTATGATTGTACATTAGGCCCTTCTCCTGGAGAATGATGAGCAGAACCATTAAGCAAATGATGATTTGAGTTTAAAAAAATATTGGTTTCTGGGTTGTCAGAATGACAACTTCTTCATAATGCAGACAAATCTGTTTAGAGGCTATACCATGAACTGTTTAAGGCCTTCCTGTGAATCTCACTTCTCTAGTCATGGACCGTCATGACTGCCATATCGCTGACATGTGAGATACTGCACGGCTGAGATTAGATGTGAGTGAATCCCTAAAAGCTTTAATAATAGCATGCTAAATCCCGTCTACAGCGGTATGGTTGAAAAGCCCCAGGCGTTCACAGCAAACTGTCAGCCACCAATTAATTAGGTTTAATTAGAGAAGCCAGTGAGATTACCTTGTATCGCACCATCTGCCCCCCTCAAGGCAATTCTCCTTCAGCTAAACTTAGTAAATAAAATAGTAAAGGCAAATATTTGATTTTAGGAATTTGTTTGTTTTGTAGTGCTGAGTTCACGCACACACGTGCATGCGTCTTATTGCATTGTGTTTTACCTCTCCCGATGAGGCCCCTGGTCTTTGGCTCTGAGCCATGCTCACTTGCCAGAACATGTGGTCTCCATGGTATCTCAGTGGGGTACACAGTAAACAGTTGAAAGTAAATGAATGAACCTGTTTTAAACCAATAACAGTGCCTTTCTCAACTTCCCAACCAGTTACATCCTGTTTCAAAACATGGAGCAACTTGTTTGCAGTTATGAGTAATGAGAATAATCACCTGAAGGTTCTGTGTGTTCAGGCTTCAAAGGTAATTGAGCTATGGCAATTTAGTATTGTAATGTGCGTAGCGAGCTTTAAAAAAACAATACTGATTGTGGCACAAATCAGTGCTAGTGAATACTTTACAAGATATAAAAGTGTGTATTTTATACAGATACTCTAATAAAGTAATACACATATGTTAGTTATAATTAAATGATCATTCACCAAGAAGATATTAATGTTTATGTTCTGAGCATATATACTCATATAAACATATAGATATGCATAACTAAATATGTATAAATGGCAAACTGTTTATCATCATAAGAGTTATTAATTTTTGAAGCAAAAATTTAATTCTAATCTTGTTAAGATGACATTTCTACTATTGTATGTGGTTCTTAATAGGCTAAGAGGGTACTCTTTCCCAAATCTGGTGCCACTGATCTTGCTATATGTTGTGTGGATGAGGACCCAAATGCAACTCTCAGGTAGACAAAGGTGAGGTTAAAGTGAGCCATTTATATACGTTACAAAAATGGAAACTCATACCTATAACCGTAACAAATCTCTTCCAGTAAGTGACAACCCATGCCATCAAATTTCTTCTGCTCAGTCATTGAATGTGAGTGACTACAGGAAACTCTGAGTCATTAGGAAGTGATTGACTGGCTCTAGCAGCGCACATTATGCACTGCACTGTGCCAAGTCACAAATATGTCAGGTCGCCAGGTGACATTTAATCCAGCCATGTGCTGTGCAGATTAGAATCAGAATCAGACCGTAGATGTAATCAGCTCACATTTCTCTGCAGGTGGCCTCCTTTGTTCCACATGAACATCACATTCAGAGACTGTTGAAAAGGTTTATTTTTGATATCGTCCATTGGCCCAGACAGAAGAGTGCAGAACAGGACACACTGGGAGACTTAAATGTTAACTAGGCCACTCAGATTTCCTTGATGTCTCCATATGATCTTTTTTTTATCCAATTCCTGAATTATTTTCCATATCAGCTGAAAAATAAATCCCACAAACCTCTCTCCTGTGTGCATAATGTGTGCAAACATGCAGAAAAACAAAAGTGTGATCTGATTTTTGTTGAGCTTCTTCCTTACTCTTTCCCAAAGGCCTACGCCCTTTCTGTGTGCCATTAAAAATCAATGTCAGATTAATTTCTCGCCTCATTAGTTTATATAGAGTGGATTCCGGGCCCAGTTTGTCCTGTCTTTAGTGTTCTGGCAAAAAACAAACAGACAAAAACAACAACAACAAAAAAAAAAACAAACAGCTGGTGGACACATTCCTCAACGAAACGCTGCCATCTGGTGGCTTGTTTTGCTTCAGGCAGGTTGTTGGCCATGGCTATAGCACAACTGAACTGGACAGCGCTCTAAAAATGCCCACCAGGATATAGAAAATAGAGTGGGATAAGTGTAGGACAAATATTTTAAGATAAATGATCATGCAAATGATCAGCATTTGTCCTGATGTCTGACTGTACTTCATGGCTATTGATGGCATGGGACTATTTCCCAGTGCACAAAGGCATTTACCTACTTTATCAGAGCATCAACAGCGAAATGCAAGCCACACAGTTCAAAAATCTGTCTCTGGGTCTTTGTTTAGGTATTTAAAATCAAAACGTCTGGCTACACATGTGCGCTTCAAATTGCACAGAGCCACTGCCTTTGCAATGTAAACGTCAGATGTGCGGGCAGTGCTGAGAAATTGCGTTTTTATCTCGTGTGCACTCTGTAGGGCAGCTCTTATGATGCTGCCAAGCAGCGCTGCGCTGTGTGAGAAATCAAAGCGCAGGCGTCGAGTCGGGAGGGAGCCTATCTTGCGCAGGCTGGATACTGTACATGGCCATTGATGCTGCTGGATAGATGTAGCCCCCGATGTAAATAAGAATGGCGAGGGCAGCGGGTCTGACACGCCGAGTTATCTCTGCTTGACATCGGAAGATCACACCATCGGGATTTTATAAAAACGCGGGGTCCGTTTTTCATCTGAATCTATTTTGACAGATCGCCCGATGGTTTTTATTTGACACAAAGCAGACGGGCGGCTTCTTCTAATAAACACTTGGGAAAAACAGGTCATTATGACCTTAGTATCCTCCAGTAAAAGAAAACCATCGGATTGTTTTTACGCGGCAGCATTCTGCTTGCATTTTTTGCTTTGGATTTCGTGTGCCGTGTCCGGAGAGGGGGATCATCAGTTCAGCGTTGAGGTAAGATAAATGCACCCCCACCCCTCCACCCCGAGAATCATAAATGACCGTGCTCTCTCCTCCACATCATCTGCCTCAGCGTGAAAAACACGTATGTTGAGTATCCCACGCTATCCGTGGGCACATGCGATAAAGCATAACATGGAGACACTGTAAGCCTGTGAGGACAGCTCACGCACTGATAAAAAAAAATATCCCTCATTTGGAGGGTGCAATGAAACAGAAGGATGCTGATTTCAGGTTATTACATTGCGGCTCATGAAGTGAGCCGATCCCGCCCACTATCTCCAAAATGTGCACCTCACATATGAATGCACTGAGAGCGGACTATTTTAAGAAGAAGAAGAAGAAGAAGAAGGAAAAAAATGCCTAAGAGCTTTTGTTGAATCGCTAGAGATGCTACTTTTTTGACAGGTCATCATGAAGTCAGATATGCTCTGGCAGCATCATAGTGTTGGAGGAGATAAAACATCTACAGACACAAGTTGCATAATAGGATTTGCTTTTTTTTTTCTACCTTATTAATTGATGTAATTTCCATCCTCACCACAGGCTCCCCTCCCACCACTCTGAAGAAATTAAATGCTGAATCTGACAGTAACACACACACATCATTATTCAATTTTATGGCTCACTGAAATCCTGCCTGATATCTCTTGAAATCTGTGCCTTTGAACAAACACAACTCATACAGGAAACACACCCACAGGAGAAAGGGGAAAAAAAGGGGCATAAACAAGGCATTTAGCAAAGCCGAGTAAGGGATAGAGGCAGAAGGGAGATGGATGGACAGTGGAGACAGCTAGATTAGCTAGCTGGAGCATATCTCATAGGCTGTGTAGTGATAGGGAGGCACCTGGTTGGCGCGTGGAGAAGCTGTGGATCGTGTGGGCACCGAAGCGACCCCTCACTTTCAGGACTGAGCCCGGCAGTGACCCCTAAATGATTTTCAGCTTCACCTCTGTTCTTTGTGTCAAGTCACACTCCAGCTTTGTAGGGCAGGAGGAGGCACGGCGACAGTCCTGCTCATGAACACTGGCCAAAAGCCGCAAGACACGAACACTGACTAAGGTCAACAGGAGGGATTCAGCTGCTTTTAGCATCAGCAGCACTGTCCACAGAGCCTCTGCACAAACACATTTAAACCCTTAAAAGTTGCTTGATAGACAGTTTAACTAAACCACTGATTATTGATTATTGTGTGTGTGTTACTGTAAATTATGTCATCAATAAAAAGCTTTTGAAACTCTCAGGCATACTGTGATGTTAAAGAAGCACTACTGTGGCTCACTCTGTTGTTTTGATAATGTTCAATAGGATTGCAGCCAAAGGTTAGTCACTGTCTCTTGCGAGATGCAGAATGAACAATGCACCTTCATATTAATATTATACATCCACTTTTAATGTGCTGCATACATTACAACAGCTTGGTTGATATGTGTATTTTGTAGTAGATCATAAACCATTCATAATATTAAGAAACCTGCAAGATGCGCAACACTTTAATGTAATATTTCATATTTTTCCTCTCAGATCTGAGCTTTCTAGCAAAGATCAGGTCTTAAACCAAGACAAGACATGAAGAGTCAAATCTTTCTTCTTCTTCCCCTTGCAGGGATGGCTACAGAGGTATGGCTACCTTCCCCGCACAGAACCAGGCATGTCTGTCCTGTGGTCAGCCCAAACCATGCACTCAGCCATTGCTGCCATGCAGCGTGTCTATGGTCTCAATGTCACAGGGACACTGGATGAGAAAACCAAGGAGTGAGTATACACATGAGTTGTGGATGCGCTTGTACAAACACAAACAGTTGAACAACACATGCACTTTCATTAGGCCATTAATGCCATGTTAATGCATTATGCTCCACCCGTTCATTTAAAATGCAGAAGGGAGGGCTATAAGCATTGCAATATATTAATAAAGGAAAGAGACAGAGATGTTTGTTTCACCTCCCATCACCTCGCCTCAAACAACCTCCGGTGAAGGTTTTAACATTTTTTCCCCTCTTCTCATTTTGCATGATGATGCAGTGATATCACTCTGAGGTGAGAATTAAAGTTTTGCCTACGTATTGTGTTTGTTTTGTAGTTGTGACGTGGTGTGAATGAGAAATGCGAAGGGCTGTAGTTTGGAGTAGTTTAGCGCTGTTCTGCATTCCTTATTTTGGTTCTGTGATTCTCTGGCACCTGTCAGGAAGAGAACTGCTGAGTTCACTTCAATGCTTTATGTTGTCTTGTGATGCAAACTGAGACCCAAAATTTGAAGTCAGCAAACTTAAGTCACCTTCTCTTTTCTTTTCTTCTCTTCTCTTCTCTTCTCTTCTCTTCTTTCTTCTCTCTCTCTCTCTCTTCTCTTCTCTTCTCTTCTCTTCTCTTCTCTTCTCTTCTCTTCTCTTCTCACTTTTTAAGCTGGATGCAAAAACCACGCTGTGGCGTTCCGGACAAATTTAGGAGTGCACCGAGGTCACGGAGGCGGAGATACGCTCTGACAGGACAGAAGTGGCAGCGTACACACATAACCTACAGGTGAGCGACGGTGGAGGCATGTTGTCATAGGGAGATTACAGATTCAGATATGTTAGCGTTAATTTGCTCAGCTCTCCTCGGTCTCTCATCTCCTCCTCTTTAACCACCTGGGATCACATGCTCCGTGTTGTCATAGAGACTGAACAAGTACGTCACATGTGCGGGGGCTCACACACAAAAATACAGTGATAATCACACATCCAGAAACACATAAATTAACACATAAATTTGCCCATGTGTGCTGTGAGTATGTTTGCTCTTCAGTGTATAAATAACTTTGCTGGCAAAATGAAAAACAGGATCAGGCTGTTTCTTTTTTTTTTTTTTAAATCCTTATTCTATCATTTTCATAAAACAAAGCAAACCATTTTAGCAGAGCCGCATGAAAACGAAGGCTTTTCTCTCCCTCATATTAAATTGTTTGAAAATTCACAGTGTAAATTATCCATAATCTCAGCAGAAATATTTAAACACTCATCTTATTCAGGCCTGATTAAGCCCACGCTTTTAATAGGTTCTGAGAAGGACCGATAAACGGGTCTCTGGCACAACTGCAAATTGACAGGTTTCTGCAGTAATAGATGATAACACTGCCAATTTATTCAAATCCTCCCTTCTTGCCTGAATTTGAATTGATGAGCCACCTCTCCTAATGGAATGTCAATCAGTGCTGAGCCAGTGCTGCTGCTGCTGACTGCACTTTATTCGTGAAAATGAGTGGAGAAGATTTCCCATTCCTCTCTGCCTGCCAGACACTCGATAACAACTGCTGTGTTAAAAGTTCAGTAAAAAGCTGCCGGGCTTGAAATAGTTGTGTCAAGTGCAACTTTTTTTTAAGGATCTCCTCCTTATTCTGAAAAAGAAAAAAAAAATAGTTTAGACAAATTAATGGGACAATAAGGCAAAGGGGTGATGCATAATGCATTTTTATTTTGAACTTCTGCTCAAAATTTTGCTCCTGAAGTTTCAGATTATGTACGATGGGTATTTTTATGTAAACTGTGACTTGCAGAGTATTTTTAGACTGAATGCCTCCACCACCTCTCAGCAACCTTTTTACTTGGTATGCTTGTTTGGCTTCCTGCAGCATAAAAAATGTTACCCCGAAGGTGGGCGCACGGGAGACTCACGATGCCATCCGGCGGGCGTTTGACGTGTGGCAGGGTGTGACTCCCCTACGCTTCGAGGCCGTTCCATACAGTGCCCTGGAGACTGGCAGGCGTGACGTGGACATCACTATCATCTTCGCTTCAGGTTTTCACGGTGACAGCTCGCCCTTCGATGGGGAGGGAGGATTCCTCGCCCACGCCTATTTTCCAGGCCCAGGCATAGGAGGAGATACACACTTTGACTCAGATGAGCCTTGGACGCTTGGGAACCCCAACCATGATGGTGAGTGAAAAGGAAAGCTGGTGTGAGGGATAAGACAAGGTGACTAAGACTGCCAACAATGAAGCAAGCAATGCACAAGAAAGGAGAAGCTACAGCAAGGAAGAGCAGGGAGGCGGGGGGGGGATTTTAAGATAAAAAAGAAAAAAAAGGGGGTTTAAATGCTGAATGTTGGCAGGAAGGTAAACAAAAAACTGCGTGGAAGATGTGAGTAAAGCACAGAGAAAGATAGATGAGGACTGATGGAAGGCAAACCATCTAAATACAGATGGCTGGCAGGAGGGCAATATGACAGAGACGGTATCACAGGGCAGAGTATGAGCGATGTTTAACCAAAAACTAAGAATGCAGAGATGTCTTTGATCCATCTGTGCTCTGTAAAGACGCATCACCCCATCTGTCAGGATTTTAATGTTTTTTTTGTTGTATAATAAGCTCTTCAGATGACAGGATAGAAAGCCCTACTATTTTAAGATATTGGTTGCTGGCACATGATTATTCAATTCTATTGAATTTGATGTAGCCGACTGGTATTCATACCTTTACAGAATTTAATAGTAATAATGTTAGGCTGCTTTGCTAACATCCATATGCATTTGCTTGGATTCTCCCTTCAGGTAAGTGGGGAAGAGGAGGGTTACAGCTCACTTTGTGTTTGTTCTGGGAACCTTGCTTACCACCCATCAGCTCCTCTCCTTCTCCCTCTCTCTCCTTTGTTCTCGTATCCTAATGGTAACTGTCTCAGACTCCCAAGTCGAATTCATGTTCACCCTTGTGCAGTGTCCCATGGTTATCCATTTGGAGCGCTGGGGCTGATTTTGAAAAGCTCCCATCTCAGCTTATGTGTCTGGAAAGCTTTGCAGCCTTTAATGGGCTTTCACAGCAGTGTAATTGTAAATGTTGCATGTTGACATGTGCGCTAATGGTAGCTCGGGCTTGTCTCCTGGGAGTCCTTATGGGACAATTCTGGTTAGGTGGAAGAGGCTGGTGGTGTTAGATAAATGGTGGAGGGGGAGGTGTAACCTTTTAGCTGCTGGCTGAGGGTCAGTAGCTGGGCTGTCCAGCGCTCCTGGCAGAAGGGGATATCATGTTGTAAAGGGCAACAATCTCCTGGGGACAGCTTCAGTCACAAGCTGTACTTAAATGGTGTACTTCTCTCTAAATCAGGTTGACACTATGAGCTGAACACTGGCCATATGTACTAACTGTGACATTTTTATTTTTTCATTTGTGTGTGTGTGTGTGTGTGTGTGTGTGTGTGTGTGTGTGTGTGTGTGTGTGCTTATATGCAATATGACGTAGGCTCACAATGTTTGCTTGTAGCCGGCCAACATTTATATGGGTTCAGGTGCATTATATGAGTGCTTCTTGCCTGATGCCCTGGGCAGCAACATGAGTGTGTCCCTCTGCTCTCTTTTGTTCACATGTGGCTTATCTCCCTTTAAGTAGTAAAAATAGGAAAAGTACGCCTGCTTCGTATTTTACATCCAGTATGCGCTTCTTGTAACTGTTTGCACCAAATTAGCTCAGTAAAGGGACATCAGATGGCAGAAAGTAATTATGATCTTCACTGCTGATAAATTAACTATTTGTTAATTATGCACTGAATGGTTAGCATGGTCAATGATGCAAAGAAAAAAAAAAACAGTGAAAACTGCTTCTGTAGAATGCAAACGTCTTAAAAATGCTTTGTTATTTTGAATTGATGGGCCAAAATCCAAAGGTAGCTGGATTTTAATATAGCAAGCAAAGAAAAGAAGCAAATTCTCTCATATAAGCTCCTGTGAATAGTAAATGTTTGGCATTTTAGGCTAGAAAATGGTTTAAAGATTATTAGAATAGGTGAGTATACACAGGAAGTTATAATGTAGTTATATTGATAAAAACCTGTCAGTTTTTGATGCTGGGTAATGATAAAAAGTTGTCATTTTCAGACTAGTTTGCAGTGTGTCTCTGTTTGGTGTAAGTGTCCCATTCTTGTGAATGAAATATCTTCAAGTTTGGCACGAGTGTTCACTTGGACTCAAGGACAAACAGATTTGAATTTGGTGGAAAAAAAAAAATCAAGAATCAAAGTCACTGCACCACCCACAGGAGTAGATGGGGAGATTGTTTCCATATTTTGCATTTGGTTGGAATTAGTGACAAACTTTGATGCGAGGGCAAGGCTCCAGCAACACTTGTAGTATGTAAAACAATTCTATTATTTAATTGAGGTTCTGGCTTTCAGGAACCTGAAGAAGGCTAGAAACCAAATAATGAAGTGTACAGCAAGTGTTTCTGGAACTTTAACCTCCTCCTCACACCTTGGAAGTAGACAAAAGTGTGCCAGAAATCTCTACTCTATTTTGTCAGATATTTAGTGTCCACCTGTTAGATTCCTTTATAGTCTTCAGAACTATTTTAAAGAGTCTGGACAGATGTACTATTTGTGCGATGCAACTTGGGTCACTGGGGAAGCCAATATTTGCCTGTTCTGTTTTATCACAATGTGTAATCTTTAAAGATGAAGAGTACCCCTCCTGCATGTAAACTTTATCTTAATATTATGTAAGTTTTGGTTTCTAAATTATATTATCCTCTTCCTCTCTCCAGGTAACGACCTGTTCTTGGTTGCGGTTCACGAGTTGGGCCACGCTCTCGGTCTGGAGCATTCAAATGACCCTACTGCTATCATGGCTCCTTTCTACCAGTACATGGACACAGAGAACTTCAAACTACCTCATGATGACCTACAGGGCATCCAGAAAATCTATGGTAGCTTTCCACAGTAGAATTTCTTTTTAAAGCATGAGATGAAAGTCTGAAAGAACACGTAATAAAGACACTTATGCTTTATTTTGTTCCAACGCTTCACTGAAGCTATATAGCAAAACAATATAAGCAGTGAAGCACTGAAGCTTAGTCACTTGCTTATTGAAATGCTGCTGCATCAGTCATATTGGGTTCAATGCCAATAAGCAGCATTTGTCAGCTGTTAAAGAGGGCAGCCAATCTGTGCTTTCAAAACAACGTGAGTCCACTAACACTAAGCCAAAAAAAAAAAAAGATACATTTTCTATGCCAAAAGAAAAGGTGCAGTGGTCAAAAAAAATGTGAACTCAATAAATACAGTCCTGCAAAAAAAAGAATGAAATCTTTCAAAAGTTTTGACAAAGAGGAATATTAAGGAACACGGATAAAATACTTTCTGTTTTTGTCTTTTTAGGTCCACCGGATAGAGCGCCACAGCCTACCAGGCCCCCACCCACAGTCCCACCTCCTCGCTTTCACCCACCCTCTGACCCGCGTAAACACGATCGCCATGCCAGACCCCATCGCCCCCCACAGGGTGCCAAACCCTCCAACCCGAACTCCAAACCTAACATCTGTGATGGAGGCTTCAACACTCTGGCCATCCTCCGAAAGGAGCTTTTTGTGTTCAAGGTAAAGTAGGTCATCAGATGGCTGCTTGTTTCAGAGCACGCTGGGATGATGATGGTGGTGATAAAGAGTGGTGATGATTCTACCTTGTCCATTTCTATAGGACCAATGGTTCTGGAGGGTGCGAGACAACTCTGTAGTTCCTGGCTACCCCATGCAGATCAACTACTTCTGGAAGGGCTTACCTCCCAAAATTGATGCAGTGTATGAAAACAGCGAAGGGAAGTTTGTTTTTTTCAAAGGTAATAACAGCAACCCCCCCCTTTTTTTTATTTTTATTTTTAAATATATGGATAAAAGCCACTATGTGGAGTTTAACTACTTGAAGTTAAAAGTGCATCCTCTGTATTTTTGTTGGTCCTTCTCCCAGCTGCAGCACAGTTTGGCTAAATGATGTCTTGGTGCCATTAGGGTGCAAGAAAGTGTAATGATGTTACAGTAACAAAAAATAATATAGGTCAGCAAATATGGATGTAAATATGATGGTGTATTTGGGTCAAAGTATATAAAGAAAAAAAAACTAAATAATAAAGTGCAGGGGGCATAGTGTAATACTGCAAGAAAAAACTGAATTTCCCAGAATAAAACAGTATTTTTTAATACATGAATTTGCAAAAACAAGACCAACCCCCCCCCCCCAAAAAAAACAAAAAACAAAAAAAAAGACATACTCTGAGATTATTAGAACTTCAGAATCAACCTCTTCACATTGCACCACTGCTTGCTGTTTATTATGCCTTCAGTGACTGACCTAATCAAATTATACTTTGCAATCAAAATCTGTAAAAAAAAAAAAAAGGCTTGTGGTTTTGGACCAGAATTACCATAATTACCACATTTTGATCATGCATTGCCATGAACTGCACCTATTTAGAAGAAAACAAATTAGATTAAATGACAGCTTTTGTCTGCTTTTGCCTTTTTCTGTTAATTGGTAGCACCAGAGGTGTGATGAGGTTGATCCAGACAGGCAAAGTGGAGCCCAAAAACCCATTGTAATGTAAAAAAACACAGAGTACAAAAAACTCAGTAGGTCAAATTAATCTGATTTAGTAGATGATACAACAAATCTTCTTTACCCTTAAGTTGTATCAACCAGATTCCCAGTAAACCACAATAGATACTGACAAAGAAAAAAATTTAAAAAATGTGCTTTTATTAAGTACACTGGGTACACAGCAGATACACAGGCAATGTCTGGAATTTTGACTATGGGCATACAGTATGGGATAAACAAAAAATTCCTATATTCTTGAGTCAGTTATGAATTCTCCAGTGAATTCTTCAGCATTTCTAGCCAACCAAGTTTTTATTAGCTGTAAACCACAGACCAAGGTGGGCAGTAAGAACAATTCCATTGCAATTTCTCCTAAATTGCATAGCCTAGTTAATTAAAATAATATTTTATTGCATACCATCACTTCAAGAACACTGGAAAGGGCATGTCGGTAAGGATCCAAATGCAAAGGAGCAGAGATCAATGGAAAGCGAGCCAATAATTAGGCTGATAAAAGTCCAAAAGATTCATGCAAAGTGAAGGTAGTTCAAACCACAACAAAACTAAGTCCAGGTAGGGACACAACAGAGGATAAATGAAAAGACACAACTATTTATACTAGAACCACACAGAGGGTTAGCGAGGTAAAACTAAAAGTAAGGCATGAGATACAACAGACTATCAAAATAAAACAGGAAGTAACCAAGTAAACACAGATGAGAGCCTAACATGCCTAAACTTGACACAAAAAGACACAAGGGGAAAGGCTACGAAAATAACATGAGGGACTATATAAAACGAAGCAGAATACTAATGTTAATAAACAGGAACTGAAACAAAGAGGCTCAAGATACTAAGAAATGTAAAAAATAGCTATAAACAATAAACAAACTGTGAACCAAAAAGAACAAATAATGATCTGAATAATGAACAAGAAGTCCACAAAAAATACAAATCCTCTGGGCCCAAGATCCAGGACCATGAAAGAGCAACCTTTATACTGTACACCTTTATACTTTATACTGTAAGAGGCCGGGTGAATGTGAGGTTGCTTTGCGTTCTGTATGGTAGGAGAACGGGTGCAAGTCCAGTGGAGCCACCAGGCAGATTAACATGACATCTGTCACTCGGTGGGATCAGAGTGCCTCATGCTTTATTTATTCACTCAGAGGGACTTAACTGTGTGTATATGTGTGTGTGTGTACTGGTGGGTTTGTGTATGTGGTTTGTCTAGCTACTTACTGCACAGCAGCCCTTCTTCGCTCTGCCTGAGGCATTTATGATCAAACTGAATTAAATGCAACAATAGCTTTAATAAAATGCAACACAACAAGTCTCAGTGGAGCTGCCTTCAGAGCATCATCTTGCTGCTTATTATATTATAGATAACACTATAGATTTTCCTGCTGCGCACATATTCTTTAAACAAGGTGATACTTCTGACCTTTGAAATCACGCGAGCATGAAAAAAAAATTGTCTGAAAAAAGAACAACAACACAGAAGTCTTGAATGAGCCTGAGGTGATTTTTTTTAACTCATATTTGTTATTTTCTTTGTCCCAGTGTATTCTAAGTTTGCCTGTGTATTTTAGGAAATCGTTTCTGGGTCTTCAAGGACACAACTCTCCAGCCTTCGTACCCTCAGGACATCTCACTGTTCGGGAGTGGCATGCCCACACAGAGTATTGAGACAGCTGTCTGGTGGGAGGATGTTGCCAAAACCTACTTCTTCAAAGGAGACAGGTCTGTGCAGATTATTAGTTCTGCAATCATTTGGGCAGAACTGAAACCGCTCGAGTAAAAACACCATGTACCATGGGGACAGTTGATGGATGAAATGTCTATTAACATCTTTTACTATAGTAGAAACTTTTATTTTATGTAAGCATCAGAGTGAGCTCCCATTTTCTGGTCTCGCCAGAGATGTTCCTTTGGGTGCAGAACTCTGGATGAGCCACAGAGTTCTCCCAAAGTCTCTATGGCGTTTGTTTGTGCCTTCTTAAAATGTAAGCTTTTGCCTAAGTTGGACCACTTTGGAAAAGGTGATGCTGCCACCACTGTGTTAGACTGTGGAGATGGTAATGTGGAGGTGGTGCTCAGTGGCTGAATTCCAGCCTAAAATCATGGTGATATACTTAAGTCTTTGGCAAACTCCCAGTGGACTCCTGTGAGTGGCTCTCATGAGGAATGGTTTGATTTGTAGTAAATACTGGATTCTTTGTTAGCAGATCATTGAGTTTGAGTGGTTGGCCAGATCAACGAAGACTACTGGTGGTTTGAGATGTCTTTGCTGTGAGAATAATAGGCCCTATTATCCTTCTGGGTCTTGAAAGGCAATGAAAACTTTCTGCATGGAGTCATGCAGATTATAATTGGTTACCTGCAATTTGAAGTGAATTGAAACCAGGGATTCATTCCAAGATATCCAAACATGAGAATCTGTTGTTTATCTGTGTGTGTTGCAAGTCTTAAAATCTGATTTTATGCCAGTGTGACTCATGTTACGCTGTCAAGTTAAATCATATCATAAGAGGTCATTGAACCTTGTGGTGGGAGCTGACAAAATGCTTTGCCATGATACAATCATCCCGAACCACAAGTTGCCACGTTTTGACAAACAGGACGTTCTGTCTTGGGTGCGATTTTATCTCTCTCTCCCCACATTTATGACAGGGAGGTGTTTGTTCTAATTCAAAGAAATGACGCTTTGTAGCAAGATTTATGCGTGTGAGCACGAGTGTGTGAACAGCCCATCAATCACAGCTACCGCTGAAACAGATCTGTGTGGCAGATACACACAGAGCATGGATGATTGATTTACCATTTTTTGTGGTCATGTGAAATACTTGAAGTTAGTTCCTGATCATTAAATAGTCAGATGGAAAATGACATTTGGCTGCAAGGAGTTTGTGACAGTGCACACAAATCCAGTGGACTGCCAGATTTTGGCTCTCATTGTAACAAGCTACAACTGTAACTTCTTTGTTTACCTGAAGCTAAATGCTGAATTACAGTAATGCACATTATTACCTTCTGAGCTTAGTGGATTTTTTAAGCAGATCAGCATGAAAAAAAGGCCTACTGAGCACTGGCCCTATTTTTAGTATTGCAGACATGTTGCTGCTTCTATGGAGGCCTGAATAGGTCAGTCTAAATATAGATGAGTGGTTTAATATCCCATGGAGTTTAATTCTTTATTGCATAATTTATATATTACACAAATAAACAGAGCTGGTAAATAGCATAAATGCAGTATGTATGTAACATGCATGCCAGAGAAATGCCATGGCATGATACTGTATACATAACTTTAAGCCCAAACATTGTTACATATTTGAATCAGCAAAGTGAGTATAAATGTCCAGAGATGCACAGTATTAATTATTCAACCCATGAATTGGCCTAAAAGTGGGCTATAGTCAGCCTGAGGCATTCTGGGCTAGATGAGATTTAGTCGCAAACACAGTGCATCCATTGAACTACCAAAATGAGCCCATCTTTATTGCAATTGTTTAAATTATTGATTTCACTGATTGGTCTAAAAGTGTGCATCTTTGTTTTTTCTGAATACAGTGACATGAAAATGTTTGTGATCAGACAGCCACCAAATGTGTACCACATGTGCAAAAGGTTGTTTGACCTCAGTAGCTTAGCGTCTGGATTTTTACTATTAGGATCACGGGTATGATCCCTGGCTGTGTGTACGTAGTGTTTCAAAACATCAGTTGCCATCTGTATTGATATCTGCAACTAGATAAAACATCAGGTATCACTGAGGTTCTGGTCAGCAATTTTTAACAAATCACTGTCACCCAGCGCTTGTGTGAAGACCTGCTTAAGGGATTTGTCAAGTAAAAGAACAACATAGCAAAATTATTTTATTATTAAAGTGCATTTTTTAAATTGTGTTTTGCTGGGTGTTTTGAGTGATTGCAAATAATTCCTTTGCTTTTTGAGCAGCCAGTTGACTGGTCAAGTATCCCAAACCAGGCACTAAACCACGATTTTAATGCCAGTGATGGTTAAAGCGACAGGGTTGTTAAAATACCAAACACAATTCTTGCTTCCATTTTAATGGATTAAGTGATGGTAGCGCAAGCACCTGTTTATTTGTGCAATGTGTTAGCATTTTGAAAAACTTGAAAGAACTCCTGAGCTATGTAACAGAACTCCCTAAACCTCTGTATCGACTCTTTTGGCACATATGCCTTGTAGATATTGGAGGTACAATGAGGATATGAGGACCATGGACCCAGGTTACCCTAAACCCATCACCATCTGGAAGGGCATCCCTGACTCACCACAAGGGGCTTTTGTGGACAAGGCCAACGGTATGTTCACGTTACTGACTGTAAAATCTGTTATAAGAAATAGTAATTTTATACCAGAGGCTCATAACTGACTAAAAAAAACAACAATTAAACAAAACAGAAAGTTGACTAAAGTTTATAATTGATAAGTCTGTGTAGTAGGGTGTAGTTTGTATATGACTACCATATAGCACTATATAAAGTAGTGCAACCAACTGTGAAATACATTTAAAGTAGATAAATGTGAGTGGGCTGCTATGGTAGCTGAATAAGACACACTGATTCCAGCTGAGAACCTTTGTTGCATCTCTCAATCTATTTCCATTTATCTCTACACTGTTGAACAAATACAAAATGTCCAAAACAAATCTTTAAAAGGCTGACTGTGTCCCTAAATCCCCCAACCCAGGTTTCACCTACTTTTACAAAGAAAAGGAGTACTGGAAGTTCAACAACCAGCTGCTTCGTGTGGAGCCTGGCTACCCCAGGTCCATTCTGAGGGACTTCATGGGCTGCGACGGCCTACCCGCCGACCCCGACTGGGACTGGAGCCCCCCGGTGGCAGAGGAGCGCCACTACGACAACGGTGACGCGGACGTTGTTATCAAACTAGACAGCGCTGGAGGTACGGAGAAAGCGGTGGCCATTGCTATCCCCTGCGTTCTGGCGCTGTGCATGATGGTCCTTCTGTACACGGTTTTCCAGTTTAGGAGGAAGAGCACGCAGCGCCACATACTGTACTGCAAACGCTCCATGCAGGAGTGGGTCTGAGGGATTGTTACTGCACTGTATAGAGAGGGTTGTGAAGCTCTGATAAAGGTCTAGTTATTGCTTGAAACCCTAAGTACAGTAATTGGGAGCACTGTAAAGGGTACGGCACATGAGGTTTGCCATGTAGGCAGATTTTAGAACTGCTCGAACTCATAACATGCAAGCTGCAAAGAAGTGAAACAATCAGCAGAAGTCAACGGAAGACGGTGCTGGAGCCACACCTATGTCTAACTAATATGTATGTATCAGCTTTGACTTTTTCTGTATCTTGGAATGAACTCAATTAAGTGAGACTGAGTTAAGCTTGTGTAAGTGGGACCTTTGTCTATCCCCATCTCTGCACGCCACTTAAAAAGCCCCAAGCACTAACTTCGGTGGACAAATTAGATATAGGCTTCTACTTTACTTTCATTTCTTAATTAAATTGCCCTGAGCTGTGCTTTCCTTAATTTAGGGTCCCCTGTAAAAGATTATTCATTGTGTTGAGGACTCATACACGAACCAAATATGACCTTTTCTTCCAAAGAGGATTACTGCTTGATGTGTTGTTTTTGATGGGATATTTTTCCTCTGTGGATCAAACTTCGTGGACCATACTCTGATTTTCTTTTGCCATGTCTATTCATATCCACCCGTCTGCTCACTAATCTGTTGGGATAAGACGCAGCCGTTAGAGGTAGGAATTCAAGACTGTTGTGGAGTATATCTCCAAAACAGAGGCCAAAAAGACCTCTCTGCAATATTTATGAGACTGCCTTAATCACACATTGCTTAAATTTCCCTTTGCTTTCTTTCACCATTTCTCTGGTATAAGTTGGATACTCAGTGACACAGTGGGAATATTAACAGTCCATACAGGCATTAATTACTGCCCAAATAAAGCAGTATTTGAGGACAGTTTGATCCACAAACAGGTTTATTGTTTCTGAAATGTGCTAAGCTGTGCCTGGTGGGAAGTAGGCTATCAGCTTTCATTTATGCCATCACCAGAGGGTATGAGAGAAAAAGAGGTTTGTGGTACACTGTAAAAAAAAGAATCTATAGAAAAATGGAAAATGTACTGGTAATTTTCTGCCAGTACATTTTTAACAGAAATTTAGAAAAATGGTGAAATTCAATGGGTGGTTAAAAAAAAAAACTAAAAAAAAAAACACACCTGTAAAGGATTTATGTAGAAAATTCCTTCATGTTAAGACTGTACATTGTACTGCATTTTTACATATTTTTTTTTACAGTGTAGGTAGGAGGAAAAGGAGAGTAATTACCCACATTACATATGTACTGTATTGTAGTATATTGAACAACTAACATCCATTTTTACCTGCTGAGTTTGGATAACAGTACTCCATTAATCCATATATTTTAAAGAGCTTTACAAATCCATGTTTTGTTTTTGTTTTTGTTTTTTTGTACAAGGTTTGTAATTTTGCATAATATTTCATATGGAACAGGGCACAAAGGAGGAAAATAACTACATCTACCTTTTTTTCTTTTAATGAAACAAATTTCTTAATAGAAGCAAATAATCTGCATCTCCAGTTACCACAAGCACAACAAGCTTGTATTAGTGGCCAGCGCTGTTGCCCAGGTTGTTCCATCTTCTCACTACTTTGTGCAAAATGTTTTTGATGCATAGCACTGCTGTAATAAATTAAAAAAAATATGTCTAAACATTCAGAGGAATTAAATAGCAGAAATAAAGAAACTAACACTTTTTGGATATCTGAGAAACACTTAACCAGTTTGGCCTGTGTTTTCAATAGCAGAACCAGGCTTTTTTATGCAATCTAACTCTAACTAACCACGATACAGACACTATGTTACATTAACAATTTACTAATCCCAGTTTATAGAACTAATAAAAAAATGGAATTAACAGGAATATTGGAAAAACAAAAACCAGCTAAATTTAATCTAAAATATTTCTCATATACAGTATAATATGTGTTATTTCATGTATGCATAGTACATATATAAATCTTATGAATTTAGGAAACAGAACAGCATAAAAAGAGGCTCTCTTTGAGGTGAGATGGAGCCAAACTGAGCAAAAGCTTTTCTATCACCATATAATGTGTTATGAATGCAATACAGCCTGGATCTGAATTACTATGTTGTCTTGCAATTGCCTTTGGTCTGACATACATGTAACGATGTGGTTGTGTGGTGTATCATTTCTCAGACTTTGCCAGATCATATGTCAGCGTCCCTGATGTGATTTTAGTTGTTTTTACTACTCTTTTACTTGAAATGGTCATCAGCACCAACTGTACAGGATATCTTACATAACCCTCTGATGATATTGAGGCAATGCCATTTTATAACATATCAGAAAGGGAATTTTAGATTTCAAATGCTCTTTGAATGATCTACGGAAGGGTACATTAATAGAGCTATGATTGATGGGTTAAATCTTCCTTCATCATAATTTGTAACAGATCAATGAGGGCAGTGCGGGCCGTGGTTAAACTAGGATGGCATTCTTTCACAGCTGTTGACCATGGATCATCCTCGTACCAGTCTTTCCCATAGTATTTAAATGAAGTGGCTGATTCAGAATTGCATTTTCCTGCTGAAAACATTGGCAGTCATGCTATATGATCCATGTGAAATGACTAGCTTCCTATCTGTCCTTGCTGTTCCGGTTTTCATGCCACAGTCAAAAATTATGAAAGAAAATGTAAAGAAATGAGCAGATTTGCTTTCCTGAAGCAGTGCTAAATCGCTGTGCACATCAGTCCATGTTGATCCATGATCACTGTAACTTAAGGTTGAAGCAAAAGCCTTTGGCTCAGTGTCGTGTATGATGTCTTATCAGTTTGTGTGTTTGTGGTGAGGGTCTGATGGCTCCAGAGAGTGTGAAGTGAGGCAGGTCAGTACTGTATTTATTGCCGTATTTATTCCTGTGTGCTCAGAACCTCAACTCTTGCATTGCATTGTACCGAGGGCAAGAAACTGTCAATAAAATGGGTTTGAAATGCAATATTTTTTTCTAGTCTCACAGCTACCAAGTAATCCTCCTCCTTCTGTTACTGCCTCAGTGACAAACAATTCATTTGGTGCAAATGTTTTTCCAGCTTCGAGAGGGAAATCAGACGTTTAAAGGTTACAAACTCTTTGTCATACATCATGTGTACTACTGGACTTTCTTTTTTTTTTTTCAAATTTCAAAAGCAGGATGTCTCAGTGCATTAGCATGTCCTTGGTTGTCCCCAGATTCCTGAGTGCTTTTTTTTTAAAAGTCTGCCTTGACACATGCTGCTAAGCATTAGGGCTAATTTAGAGTGTCATTAAAGGAAGTGGATGGGGCTGATTAGACAGCAGTCATTACACCAGAGAGGCAAGAGACGCAGGCGCACTCTGCAGTGTCACTGCAGTCTAGATATGATAGACAGATATAGTAAATACGGTATATACTCCAAGGCACAGTGAATAAGAAGTAAACATTTGGCATAATATGTATATATATAAGCCAGATTGTATGCTGTTTCCTTCGGGCCAGTTTTGTTTTGAATCTACCCATTCCATGAATAAAGAACATACATGTGTTGCAAGTAAAACAAGTGCATAATGAGCATGTCCTTGCATCATGCATAACCCATCTCCTTATTAAAGCAATGGCCTCATATTGTGTATACACGGGCATGTTTAGATGCAGCATTAAAGGACACATTATTTAGAAAACTTTGGATTCATTTTTGCACAAAATACATTTAACACAACTAGAAATGAACAGTGAAAATAACATGAGTGAAGAATATAAATTTAATGTCCCAAGCTTTTAGGCCTTGATTTTGAGAAGACAAAATATTTAACATCACAAAGAAAATTTTTTTTATTTATATTGTAAGGCAAAGATCAATAAATCCCTGATAGTGACACAGTGTAAGGCAGCCTACTCAACATTGCAAGAATTCATGTAGGGCTCATTGCAGCCTTTTTTGTGGGTCTGTCCACTTTCTTTTGGAGTTACAATAGAAAAGTGCAGAAAATGTTCTTGTTTAAATTTTGCTGCTGTAAATGTTAAAGGTAAATCTTAAAGAATCATGTCTAAAGAATCAATACTAAAGGCTGGCGAATACTGGACATGCATGTGGAATTACCGGGACTGGGTTATGGTCTCACCACTGGTAAAGCTTAACAAGCTCCAGTGTTAGAATGACTTGACCAATTAAGGTGTGATTTTTTTTTAATGAAACATGTCTGTCTTTGGTATACATAGTAGTTTACAGTTTATATAGTAGTATTTGAGCGGTGTGATGATTAGCACCATCACCTCACAGCAAGAACGTCCTGGTTTCAAGTCCACGAGCTAGCTGGAGCCTATCGGGAGGTTTGTGGAGTTTGCCTGTGTGGGTTCTCTCTGGCTTCCTCCTACAGTTGTTGGATTAATTGATAATTCTAAAGTGGCTGTAGGGGAATGAATGTCAGTCTCTATGTGTGACTGCCAGCCTGTCTAGATTATACCCTGCATCTCTTCCACTGACAACTGGGATAGGCTTCAGCCCCACCGCAACCCTGAATTGGATAAACAGAGGATGGCCAGATGGATAGCCTAATAATCATAAATACTCTATATACCATTCTCTATGGACTGAAGAAAAATCGAGAGTAAAATAAAGTTAAAATTCATTACATGAAGAACCTTCTTTATCCTGGTGGAGTTTGTTTATAAGTCTTTGATGTCTCTGACACGGCTCAATCACTGTCTCTTTTAAATTAGGATCTCAACAGCTGACATGCAGAAAACACTTCACTATAGTTTGCTTCAATAGATAACAGAAAAGTTCTTTCTTTTTAACCTTTAATAATAATAATAATAATATTAATAGTAATCATAAAAAGCTTAAATTTCTGGTTAGAAATCCTCATTCAAAAATCTTTTTCCCCCAAAGGTTTAACTGGAAGTTTAACTGGAAGTTAAACCTTTTGGAATTTTGAAGTGAACTTAGAGAAATTTTACCTTTTCAAAACAGATGAAGAACCTTAAACTGTAAAAGTCAGTGAAGCTTAAACATGAAGGAGAAGAATCACTGACCAAAGTGCATAAACTTTTCCTGACTGCTGGACCTTTACAGAGAGCAATATTTCATGCCTATGATGATACAGAGGCTACAAGACAAGACAGTACATTTAACACTTAAAACAACTACTTTCCTGGGTGAATACTTCAAATGATTATACTTGACTTAAATTATAGTAATATAGCAATTAAATATAGTTAGACCATAGTAAAAAAAAAAATCCTGTTCATCGTTCATTTAACCCATATAACAGTGTAATTGATGTTAACAATTTAACTGGACCACAGGTACCTTGAGTGTGCTGAGGTGACCCACTGGTGTTTCAGAGACAGTTCTCTGGGACAGGGAACTTAGTCTGTCCGGGTCAAGGCCCATGGGTGCAGGCTCTGCCACCAGATGCTTACCTCTGCCAGAAGTGCCCCAGTTTCCAGAAGAAGCTCTGTACATTTTAAGCTGATTAATTAGTGCTCGCGAATTGCTCATAGTGCACTGGTGGGCCACTGCAAGGACACACAAAACCCCTCTAACACAATAAGACAGCTGTGGAGGAAGTAAACATGTCATCCCCGCATAAAACAAGCACCCTTCAAGCAAATCAGCAAGACACAGAACCTCTCAAGATTTTATTACATTTGGGCCTGTTTACATCTGAGGATCACTTATATCAGTGCTGCAGCTGTAATTCTTGAATGAGAAAAAACAAATAGTGCATGACCTGGTTTCACTCTCTGTGTAGGGGAAACATTTTATGTGTTTGCATGTATGTGTGACTGCTGGCATTAGGAGATATGTGTGGCTATGACAACCATGGCCTGTCATGGTGTGTGTGGTGTGAAATCACACAATTATTCGATTTCACAGTAGGACAGTAGTTAGTGACAAATAACATGATTTCATTTAGCTTTACATCATGTGATTCCTCCATCCTCAGAGATATGTTTAACTTTATAGCAGAGCAGGTATTGCTTTATATACAGTGGGTACGGAAAGTATTCAGACCCCTTTAAATTTTTA